>JAOTQE010039850.1:0-10015 GCA_025631205.1 Nesometra sesokonis
CGATTGATACCAAGAAACCTTTGTTATCATTTTTTTCCCGGTAGTCCCTGATTTTTACTTTCAACGACCATACTATAGCTAGGATTGGTTTTATTTAAATCAGAATGAATTAAATTTTTCAAATTGAATGATAACTATGAACCACGCAAACAGTGTTGACCCTCTAGTGCACAGAGCACCTTAGCTCTCATGAGTGGATCAACAGAGTTACAAATTTTGGCCTAGCTTAAATTTTGCTTATTTCCTTGTGAATGTAAATTTAAATTAAATCTTTTAAGTTAAATTTTTTGATTGCTTTATGACCATGTTTCTACACATGAAAAACTCAAGTTTTCATATCTTTGGATCTACGCCTCAAATGATTATCATTTAAAGTTTAGATCACAGCTTATATTAAGTTTTGTTAGAAGGTACCAATAACTCAGGTTTGGATTTTCCTACCATGAGACTCATTTTGTTCAGAGACCTCACATATCATGTATGCATTTTTATGACGTATAATAAAGAAATCTTTAATTTGAATCTTGATCATACCTTAGGACATCAGTAGTGAGGTTGGAATCTAAAGGATGACAAGACTTTTTCTCTGACTGCAGTAAATCTTGACCCTGCGTCTCTGTTGACGTATTTACGTGCAGAGCTGCCTTTAGGAAGACGGGACAACTGTTTTCGGCTTCTGGACAGGATGTCCAGAACCACTTGGGCAACGGGCCGGTCTTGGCAGTGGAGATGAAGTATCCGAGAGCAAGTGGCTGTTGGAGAACGGCTTCTTCCGACTCACCTTGGAGGACGTGAAGACCACTAGGATTCTAAAGAAAAAAGAAGCGTTGATAAATTTATTTTCTACTATTGTTAGATACACCTCCAACTAGTGTAAAGACATCATAATTGTAACAAGTTGGTGATCCAGAAATTTGCAGATCCACAAAAATTTATAAAGGGTTGCAAGGTCTGGGAATTTACTATTAACTTAATGACACGAAATAGCCACACGTGGATGCAGGATTATGCGAAAGGGGGCACCATTTCTGATGACATAATTTATGTAGAAATATTGAATCCTGTCACGATGGCGTGTATCTCAAGGCTTGGAGAATGTATTAAAATTTCTTATTTCTGACTGGATTGGGCATGTCCAGTTTGAAGTTCGAAAAACAGAAAAAATCCTTGCCTTACTAATTATTTTATTTTATATTTTTGCATTTGCGGCTTCTGTCTGTTAGCATCACAACCATCCCCCACCCCCTTAAATCCTCCCCTGATTGCTATCTTTACATGCTCATGTGCAGGTAGCTATAATGCTTATGATCATTTTATTTAGGTGAAGGGGGGTCTGGACACCAAGCTGGGTTAGCAAATCATACAAAACTATGCCAATGCTCATTACATGATATACAATATTGTAACATGGGATAGCTGGGCTCACTAAAAATTCGCCAATTAGTCATGGGCTAAACCATTTTGAAATTGGCTAAACAGAAAGGACCTACTTTAGCCATTTTGGCTAAGACTTAAATTAAAAATAGTTTCTACGTCATAAAAACAATACAAAGCCAATGTGGCTAAACACAGGTTCAATTGGCTAAATAAAAATAGATTTAAGAGTGACCCCAGGCTAGTAATTAGTGAGGTTTCGCAAAATTACGTCATAAATTCTTGTAACGTTTGAATAGAACACCTTGAATATCTGTTACATTTGGTGATTATTTTAGGACGATCATCAACGATTCGTAGGTGGAAAATTTGATATATTTTTAAACATATTTAGCAACTTTGAAAATTGGATGTGTGACGTATCCATTTCCGTTTTCGTATTTCGTAAGTTTGCGAAACCTCACTATTATCTAGGACTCACTAAGCATTGGTATATCCCTGTACCCTCTGTAGGGTACATAAATACTGTTTTTTATATTTAAAAGACCGTATCAATTTTAGAAGAAATGGAAGAGAACAGAAGAATAGATAATATATGGCATTTTTAATCAAGGCCGAGCATAATCGGCTTATAACGTATAACATACTTTTATCATAACTTAATGATATTTATCATTAAAAACAATGCACTAATTAATACCAAAACAATGATTCAAGGCTTACCTTTGCAGCTTGGTCTGTACCTTGGAATGAGTTCTGTCGGTGAGTCGGCGAGGCTGACGCGATCGGAGGAACAGCCTCCTCGATGCCAATGGCATCTTCGAGGCCGGGTGATGAGGGTAGATCAAAGAGTTTAGCAAAGTCTAGCTGGCCGTCGTCTTGGCCTAGATCTAGAAGGGTATCGCCGGCCATCATGGTCTCACTGATGGAATCAAACGTGTGGTCATTGTGGGTGACTGAGCCTTGGGTGGTAGCACTGGTGGGGAAGACTAATATATGGGTACAGGTTGCATCCTTCGGTGTACTGAGGGTGTTATTGGACTGTTGGACCTGACTAACTTTACTTAGCTTATCAGCAGCAGAATCTAATAAAAAATTAAAGTATAAAATGTTATAATATAATATAAACAGTATAATATAAGATAAAATAGAATAAAATAATTGACAGTTACATTTGCACGTTTGCTAAGTAGCATGTAGCCTGTCTCACTCGTTGGCCTTATGGTTGGGATAGTCACTTTTATTGCTTGATTCTGTGCTATTTTGTTAGGTTAATCGCTTTCTAATGGTTTTTAGGTACTATTGACGTGCCATATTAACTTCCTTATTCTCATCATAAGGTCTGTTCAAGTGCTTCATGCGTGACCGTTCGCACCCTAAAAATTTTTAGGTAATCATAAAAAGTATATTCAGCCCTATTTGGGAATTTTTAGAATTTTTTCCCCTTGGGTCTCATGAATTAAAAAATATATATAAAATAAATGCTAGATTTCATCCCCATTCTTTTACACACAAAATAGCAAAGTGGGTATTTTTTTATTATCAAATAAAAATGGCTACTTTGCATTATATAAAAACATAAAAAATAAACAATTCTGGTTAAAACACACAAGAGAAGTATTTTTCTATATATTTTTAGAATGACCATTAATTTTTCACAATTTATTTAAAATAGCCCTCTTCATAAAATTTGTATGTAAAAGAATAGGGATTCTATCATGTAATTTGACTATCCCCCCAGTTAGCAATTTTCGTCTATTTCACCAATAATTATGATAGGTAAAATGAATTGTAAAAATTCAAAAACTGGGCTGAATATACTTTTTATGATAAGCTAAAACATATAAGGAATATTTTGGGGTAAACCTGCCCTTTAAGATAAACGGTACTTAGGGACTTAAGGACGAAATGCGTCCAAATTAGTGAAGACAAAGTTGTAACTCTTACCTGCCAAAAGTTTCAAGGTTGCCTCAGGTTCAAGGGACACGAGACAGGCACTGAGAATGCACGGAATCTCCTGATTACTCTGAATATTGCACATGTTACATAAAACATGAAGTTGCTGGGTTCGCTTCGCCAAAGACTTGCGATTCAACAACACGTTCCAATCTGAAAAAGTTTTAAAATATATTATACGATGACAGATAAAACAATGTTGTAAACCTTTAGCAATCCATTTGGTTTCTCAAATTTTGCAGGAAAAAATGCCAAATGCAAAAAAAAAATGGATTGTGAGAATGCATACAATCATGGAAAGTGGCTGGTATGTTTTTCTTCCTTGCTGAACTGAAACAAAACCCATGGTCTTTAGAAAAGTCTATTGTAACAGATATGGAATCCAAAAATATCTTTGATTGCTTTAATAGAAAAAATTAAAACAAATGCAAAAATGAAATCTGTGTTAGTGTAAGCAACAAAATTTCGAAAAATTAATTTTAAAAATGGCTGCAAAAATAAAGGGGTTTACAGTATTCGTAATATATGAATAGAAGCTTATTTAAAGACCTTCCACCCAGCCTAATTTCAACCTGCCACCCACGCTAAGCCTCTAAAAAAGATTAAAATACTGTTTTTAGTCATCATACCACCCATCCATACATTGTTGCCAGAATTTTTCTAGCTACATCCCTGGATGATAGCATATTTTTCTAAAAGAAACATAAATGTAAATTTCTAAACTAAAATAAAGTTGTCCGAGGTAAAATAACACAAGCCGCCTCAAGCTTCCATAGATCATTATACAGTCGACCTTCTCATTTACACACCCCTTGGGCTGGAAGGTGTTTGTAAATGAGAAAGTTTGTAAATGAGAAGGTTCATGAAAACTGGTCAAGTAAGGCCTCCAAAACACTTATTTGTGTTTATTTTGTTTTCTTGGCTGTTAAACAAAGTTGTTTAAATGAACTAGGAGGAATAAAATATGAAAAACAAAAAATATCAAAAGATATATTATCGAACAATTACATCATTGGCCATAATTTTACTGACGTCATTGACAGAATAGTGTTTGTAAAATAGAAGGTTTGTAAATGAGATGTTTGTAAATGAGAAGGTGTACTGTAATAGTAAACAGTCTAGTTAAATGTAAACCTGAAACATTACATACCTTTTAGCTCTCCGTGACCAAGACGTCCGAACCTCCCAACCACTAGCCTCCACGGATGAGCCGCTTTGCACATCACCTCCAGTATAAAATCCCATATCTTACTCAACGCGATCTGCCGCACTGAAACCTTTTTTCGGCGTGTATGATTTGGCACATCGATACTTATTATTTTAGTGTCCATAGTTTCGCCTTTATTATCTGTACAAGTTGCGAGAATCCATCTTTGGTCATGTGATAAACAATATACACAGAAAAGCTCCCCCCACTGTTGCTGTCTCTCCCCGAACGTTTCCCCCAGTTCGGTTTGTTTGTCCTTAATTGGCGCAAGCACATAGGGTGGTGAGTATAGCCTCTGTAACTGAGGGGCAGAATCCTGTGATGAAAATAGAAAAATTAAAATTTTATTATTAATATTCTGATCTACAAGTGACTTCACTTTGCTTTCTGCAATCACGCCATTTAAAGACGCATGGTGAGTGATGGCCTAGTGTTGCAGTTCATAAATTGTAGAACACCATATTGAAATACGCAACTATCGATATCTTAATAAGCACCTCAAGACTTATTTGTTTGTTGCGTTGTTACATTTCCACATTTTTTCCTATTAATGTCTCTGTTACTTTACTAACTAGTTATGTACTCTATTATTTTGGCTTGGAGTTACTGGATCCATGAAAATATCTAGACTTAACCAATGTTAACAGGAATAGATGCAGATTTCAAGTTGGGGGGAATGATGCAACCCCATACTTTAGTTTTGTTGCTAGCCTTTTGTCTGCTTCTCTCTACTGAGAATATTAATATCCGATATAAAAAATAATAATATAAGTGTATATTTTAAAATGTTGCAGGGATTGGAGACTGATGAACCAAGGAATGTTCCATCAGAACTATGACCCTTCACTTGATCTCTGACCCTAAGAGGTCGTGTCAATAATGTTCAAGAAGCAAAACACCTCTCTAGCATTACAACAGGCACTGTGATCCTGTACACATACCTCAGGATCAATTAAATAAACAATACAAACAAATATCTATTTATTTAAAGCATATTAAAAAAAAACGGTACTAATTATTTTCATGGTTCTTTGATTCATTAGGACACTGAGTTCCACTACCATGTTTTATTATTCGATTATGCACACAAGACAAAACAGAGGGTGATTTAACATTTAAATAAAATAATTAAACACTGTAGACTAATCTTTTCCCACCAAACAATAGAGGACAGAATAAACTACACTTTGGTCCATGATTAAAACACGAAACCTTGCAGTGATTTATTGCAAGATTTCAACAATCTTAATTGGATAAATTTATATTATATTATTGTACATGTTGTACTCTTTATATTTAGCTGTGGTTAGCCGAGTGTAAAGGCAACTAGGCCAGTCTGTATAAAGAACATGGAGTGGCCTTAGTTGTGATTGCTTTTCAGAGGCAACAAGGCCAACTGAGGGGGCACTGATCGCTCTAGTCCGGTGGCCACGAGGCCTGTATAAGCGTCAACAATATCCCAGTAACACTTACCTTGTTTGCCTTCAAAATCCCTTCCAATTCAGCAGTAGGCCCAAATCCTGTCATGCTATTACTTAACAATGATGGCGTAACTATCTTCCGGCATTGTGAGAACACCGAGAAGGCTAGGCACTTGGCATCATCCAGCGAAGGACCATTGAGATCGCTGTTCATTGTATGGATAATCTTTGACACTGGAACAATCTGTAACAATCAATATCAATATATGTATATATTTATATGTTAAATTTATTTATTTATTTAATACAGTAGGAAAGAAAATTGCATAATAAAAAATTCTATGAATTTCTACAAGTGTCATTTGAAAAAGAAAACAAACCCCCAAAAGAAAAAAATATCATTTAAGTAACAGTTAAAATGATCGGAATAAGTGGGTTTTGAGCCTATCTCTGAAAATAGACGAGGCTCAAAAGCATTAACAAGAACATTCTAAAGCTTGGGGTCAGCAATCAATAAGGACCTTTCACCACAGGTCTCCAAATGGCAAGGTGGAATATAAAGAATAGTTGATTGGAAGTAGATCTAAGAGTACAGTCAACCTTCTCATTTACAAACTTCTCATTTACAAACCACCTATTTTACAAACAATATTCTGTCAATGACGTCAGTAAAATAATGGCCACTGATGTTAATTATCTTTGATATCTTTTTGTTTTTCATATTTTATTCCTCCTAGTTCATTTAAACAAGTTTGTTTAATAACCAAGAGCACAAAATAAACACAAATAAGTGTTTTGGAGGCCTTGCTTGACCAGTTTTCATGAACCTTTTCATTTACGATATTTCTCATTTACAAACACCTTCCAGACCAAGGGGTTGTGTGTATGAGAACAATTAGCAGAACATTGTTGAATTAGATTGGATATGTACATAGGAGATTTAGAGGAGAAATTTATAAAACATGTTTTTGTAATTTAAAAGCAAATGCATAAATTGAAAATATCTATGAATGTAAAAGCTTTGTTGCAGGGATTGGAGACTGATGAACCAAGAAAATGTCTCATCAGAACTATGACCCTTCATTTAATCTCTGACCCTAAGAGGTTGTGTCCGTGGCACTTGAGAGGCAAAACGCCTCCCTCCTTTCACAACAGGCACTAAGAACCTGTACACATACCGCAGGATCAATAAAATACAAGATACTAAACAATAATTCATTAGAATTTGTACTTTTTTTATTATGTCGTGTCACATCCAACAGCAAGTTTACTCACCACTTACAGGAGGAGATCTACATCATGCTTTCTAAACCCAGTCTCATTATGAGGCTTAGGAGAGGCATTATGTCGTGGGAAAAACACCTAGTGCTCAGCCAGGTTCAAACCCAGGATCTTAGGATTGGAAGGCAAGCATGCTAACCACCAAGCTACAGTGCCACTCTAAAGAACCTAGTGTGCAGCCAGAGATTTGAACCCAGGACCTTGGGATTAGAAGGCAAGCATGCTAACCACCAAGCTACAGCGCCACTCCAAAGAACGTAGTGTGCAGCCAGGTTTGAACCCAGGACCTCGGGAAGGCAAGCATGCTAACCACCAAGCTACAGTGCCACTGCAAAGAACCTAGTGTGCAGCCAGAGATTTGAACCCAGGACCTTGGGATTAGAAGGCAAGCATGCTAACCACCAAGCTACAGCGCCACTCCAAAGAACGTAGTGTGCAGCCAGGTTTGAACCCAGGACCTCGGGAAGGCAAGCATGCTAACCACCAAGCTACAGTGCCACTGCAAAGAACCTAGTGTGTATCCAGGTTTGAACCCAGGACCTTGGGATTAGAAAGCAAGCATGCTAACCACCAAGCTACAGCGCCACTCCAAAGAACCTAGAGTGCAGCCAGGTTTGAACCCAGGACCTTGGGATAAGGAGGCAAGCATGTTAACCACCAAGCTACAGTGCCACTGCAAAGAACCTAGTGTGCAGCCAGGTTTGAACCCAGGACCTTGGGATAGGAAGGCAAGCATGCTAACCACCAAGCTAACCAACAAGCTACAGTGCCACTCCAAAGAACCTAGTGTGTATCCAGGTTTGAACCCAGGACCTTGGGATTAGAAAGCAAGCATGCTAACCACCAAGCTACAGCGCCACTCCAAAGAACCTAGAGTGCAGCCAGGTTTGAACCCAGGACCTTGGGATAAGAAGGCAAGCATGTTAACCACCAAGCTACAGCGCCACTCCAAAGAACCTAGTGTGCAGTAAGGTTTGAACCAAGGACCTTGGGATTAGAAGGCAAGCATGCTAACCACCAAGCTACAGTGCCACTCCAAAGAACCTAGTGTGCAGTAAGGTTTGAGCCAAGGACCTTGGGATTAGAAGGCAAGCATGCTAACCACCAAGCTACAGCGCCACTCCAAAGAACCTAGTGTGCAGCAAGGATTGAACCCAGGACCTTGGGATTAGAAGGCAAGCATGCTAACCACCAACCTACAGCGACACTCCAAAAAACCTAGTGTGCAGCAAGGATTGAACCCAGGATCTTGGGATTGGAAGACAGTCATGTTAACCACCAAATTACAGCGCCACTTTTGAAATCATATGCGTGTCATTTTAGCGACATTAGCTGTCAGTTGCATGTAAAATTAGAACAATTTTAAACTTGAAAGCCTGCAGCTAGCATAGTTTCTGTTGTATGAAGCAGATGAGAGTCATACTCCACCTGGATGGGAAGCTAGTCAATTGCAGGTTGTTTACTGTTTACCAGTAACCAATTAAATCCTGGGTAGAGGCAATGATAAACAAAGTGCCTTGCCCAAGGATAGAATCGACCAACCTATGCGAGTTCCAATTCCCGGCCTTATGAGTGAGAGTCCAAGATATAACTGCTGGGCCAACTATTTATACCTTCGAACCAGTTTGCATGTACTAACCTGGAGAACAACAGAGCGTTTCAACTTCTCGTCAAGGTCACGGAACATCTCCATAAAACAGCGTACCAGACCTACAGTAGCTAATGAGTTGAAGTTGCCTGCCGTTTCGTAGTCCGAGGAAAATGGATCAATCATGTAGATGACAATTGCCGGTGGATGGATGTCTTCATTGTCTGATGAAACAGAGAAGCTGGGATTTTCTTTGTTGTCAACAACTTCTGCATTATCTTGACAACCTGGAGATAAAATATATTAAGTGCTTTAAAATACAGACTTCAAATTTCACAACTGATCTTAATTTGATTAGGTTATGTTCAGATTAAGGGTAGCATAATAAATGTAACATACAATTGCTTATGTCTGAACTAGTTTCTTATGTATATGGCATAAGCCACATCCAGGTACTTATTAGTGCTAACAGTAAGGCCTAGATTAGTGTATGCTAATGGGTTAATGTTTTGAACACTTGAATTGCCAAGTCAATCAGTCTGTATAGTAATCAAAATACTCCTTCAGTCTCAATGGGAATATCCAATTGAATGAGTAGCCATAAAATGCCTTAAATCTTAACACCTCGGGTTTTTACACTACAATTACCTTACTGAATGCACAGCTATGGAACCCTTATGCCTGATTTTGAACACACTTAGGTACTCATAAAAACAAATCATATGAGGCTAGTCATGGCAAAACCACAAAGTTATCGCACCAGAAGTTATTAAGAAATAAGCAAATAAGCAACAGAAAATACAAACAAATAAAAACAAAATCTATCTATTTTGTCCATTAACCTCAGTTATAGCAGTCCAATTTTGAAAATTAACCCCTCATTTTAAAGGTTACAAAATGTGTAATATGTTTCCAACAATAACTCTATTTTGAATTTTCCTGCAACTTGGTGGTTTTGCCATGTCATGCCTCATATATAGAGATATCTAACAGACAAGACAATATGGCATCTGTATAACCCATCAGGTCTACTGATACTCAATGGTTTCCAATTTGAAAATAGGTATTCGTAAAAATGCATAGATTGCATTTTGCATTTTAAATATTTTCTAAAAATATGTTCATTAAAAAAAAAACTTGCTGAAAATTTTAGTTTTAGAAGAATAATATTTAAACTAGAACATTTTC
>JAOTQE010039861.1:0-10015 GCA_025631205.1 Nesometra sesokonis
GAATGACTTGGCCATAGTTTCACCTATATTGGTGAAATAGTCGTTCATTTCATTACAATCAATATTTTCATGCACAGCAGAATTTCTTTTGTTATTTCCAATACACATGTTAAGTTCTGACCATAGTTTATCCATCCATGGAGAGTCAAAAGGTTTTGATTAGTTTTTTTGATGCAGAAATATTGTGATATATATGTATAGAGTTTCTTAAAAAGGTTACAATTAGTCCTGTGTACTCACTCTAGTGATATATTCTTAGGAATGTTTTTGTTATAATATATAGACAAATATAAAAGAAAAACACTGAAAACAAAATTTGGGTAAGACAATCAACATTACCCTAAAGACTGTCAAAGGTGTTAGACACCATGAAGGTGGCTTTCCATAATCTGCTGTAAAAAACCTAACAAAATTAAAACTGATTAAAATAAATTATTACAGTAAAAATATATAAAATTACTTATGGTTAAAGTATAAATATAAAATTTATAATAAAATATAGTTGATGCAAGATGACAGTGTACACAATCAGAATGATCTACTAATTGAACATACAAAAAATTTATTGTATTATAAAGTTATAGATGTGCCAATAAAGATTCTATCTTAGGCCATGTTCAGATTCACAGCTTAAGCAGAACTTAGCGTAAGCAAAGCGTAAGCTAATCTGCAGTGTAACGACCAAGGTGTTCAGACACAAGATGTAGAGCAAGTCATAAGCAATTTTAAAATTGCCGCCAGGGAAATTTTCTATGACCAGTGATTCGTTATTGATTGGCCAATGCAGACCGATTTCAAATTGTGATTGGTCAGCGTGTAACACAAGGATTCAGGTGTACGAGGTATAGCTGCATAGCTTACACTAATCTGGGGTTTGCAGGAGGCACAAAGTAGGCTCCAGATTATTGACTTACGCTAATCACCAGCTAGTTCAGACAAAAACAATCGTACGCCGCGTACATTACGCTCTGCTAAATCGTTGAGTCTAAACATACCCTTATCATACATCCCCCTGAGGGACCTTCCTCCAAAGAAACTAATTTGTTTATGACCCTGGATAGAGTGATACTGTAGAACATGTTTCTACTGGAGAAAAAAAATTAACAAAAATCCTTTTCCATTGGCTATTGTCATTAAATTAATTTTTTAAATAAATAGATAGCCTCTTGTTGATAATGACAAATAACACTGCTAAAATATGCTATTCTTCTGAAAGCAACCATGAGAAAAAACTGGTAAAACCTGTGGTTGTAAATACACAAACTAGTGAGTGAATCCCACCAACTCGTCCCCAAACCAACAGCTCTTCATTTATGGGTAATGGCAAAACCTCCTTGGTAATGTTGATGCATTATCACTAGGATGGATCATTTAACCGATTTCACTGAGGAGAAAAAATAATTTGCAGATTGAAGGACACTCATGAAAATACCGATTAATTGTAGTCGATTATTTTCGTTTTCAGTAGAAATAGACCTTTAGTAAAATATAGTTAAATAGATACTCATGGGCATTCTACTTCTTAGAAATATAATGAATCTGTAGAAACCACAGCACCAGATCCAAATAACAACACTGGGCATTTAAGTGCCTACTTAACTACAAATTAATCCATTGCAGTAAACATATGTTGGTTATCACTAACAGCTGCCTATCTTTATAATCTATATGTTAAACATATATCTTATTCTCATTCATCAATTTCAGGATCAGTTAAAAATGCTTCTTCTCAACCGTCATAATCTGAGAAACAAGTTGTTATCGTTGCCACTGTTACAACTGCTAATGTATAAAACAATATAGTTAATATGAAAACAACCAGAACTAGAATACTGATGTAGAATAACTCCTTGCTAAATGTAGAAACCTCAACAGCTTATGTAGAAAAAGAAATTGAATTAAAAAACTTACAAAATTTGGTCTGAATTTTACCATTTTAAAAAGTATATATAAACGCAAAATAGAATACAACACTGCTAATGAACTAATTAGTTTTACAACTACAGTAGTTAATTTACCAATTTATTCCAAAAATTTATATAGTAATTTAAGATTCTGGAACAAAGTGAAATTTCGTAATGTGAGAAGTGTTTTTTTAAACATTGATTTATTTGGCATAATATGTATTTATATAAAAGCAATTAAACAACATCTGGCAGAAATTCTCCAACATAATACTTGCATTGAACCTTGGGGACAGTGGGAGATGCAATTCCTGTAATAATACTAAAAATGGTATGTTTTACTCTCATGCACTCTATAATAGTATATCAATTCTAATTTATTATTACTTTTTTCAAATCTCATAATAACCCACACTAGTTTATCCTACTAAATCTTGAGATAAAATAACAAGAAACTAAACTACCCAGAAATATGACGTTAATGCTACTCTGTAAAAGCATAGCCTCCCCCACTGTGGAAATTATTATCAGTACTCATTTAAATTTAAAACCATTTTTACACAAAAATATATTCTTTTTTAAAATTCTACTATTGCCCAGTGACATTACTGTATGTACTCAATCTTAATATCATTCAGTTATAAACCTAAATCACAAAACAAATTGGCCAGAGTTTCTATATATCATGGCTTTTTAAAAAAGGACATCATAGAAACAATGTATAAGATAGCAATCGTAAATGGCTTCACCCTTGCCTGTTTTTCTATCCAGCAAGTTGTCTAAACCCTTGGATAAACTGTTGTACTTTGGGCCTGTTTCTACTGAAAACACACAAAATAATCGATTAAAATTAATCTGTATTTTTATGAGTGTCCTTCAGTCTGCCCACATTAAAACCTATTTTTCCCCTCAGTGAAATTGGTTAAATTACGTCACCATTACCCATAATGGTTGTACAGTAGTGTCTGTGATGTGGCCCGAGGTCACATGATAATCGGTATTTTTTACGTTGCCGCTGAAAAGTGCACCACAATAATTGATTATTTGCAGTTTAAACTCTCAATCCATAGCATGTTTTTAATCGGTATTTTTTAATCTGTTTTCTCGAACTGGTCCCATTTCTAATGCCAGAAAATAATTGATTTTTCAAAAAACCGATTTTTAATCGATTTTTTCACTCCACTAGAAACAGGCTCTTAGCAAATTTAGATGACCCCAAGCCCAGATAAAGGCTAAACTGTTATGTTTACAAGGTCATATGGGCTATTCCTGATCAATATGACCTAGATTGGACCATTGAGCATATGACCCTAATTAACTCACCCTTGCCCCTATTCTGGGATGTGGGCAATTCCTGTGAGTCCTTAATATTAAAGTTGTACTGTATTAATGTAATATTTTAACAGCCTTTTGGTATTTTTATCCTAATGACCACTTACTGACCTTTTACCTCAAGACCGGATTTGCACTAAACCTGAGAAAACCTAGATACGGTTGATTTTGACAATGTCTGAAACTTTGAAGTAAATCAGTTCGATAGTTTTTTTAAATACAGATGCAGGAAGACAGACACGGAGCTCACTACGATACTCTCTGCCCCTCATGAGGGTAATAATTAGAGAAGACCCAAAATCAATATAGTATTAAGGTCAGTTATCTTGATATAAGCTTGCAAAGAAACTAATCATACTTAATATGCAAATTTGATTCTCTTGGTAACAAAGTTACAACGAATCCTACAAATCCCCATGACAATAGCTGTGACTGCCAGAAACACAGAGTTAAACCAATAGCCTCCCATCAGTTATTTATTTTAACCAGGATAATTACTACACAAAATATCGCAGTAACCTACATGTGTACAGTTTTGAAAACTGTTGAGCATGCCAATGCCCAATGTTTTGATTAGAGAATGATCAAAACAACATTGATGATATACTGTTAAACTTAAAGGTTCAGAGCTATATATGTGATGGTGATGATGATGATTATGATAATAATAATAATAATAAGACAAAGTAATTGTAAGCAATTACACCCTCACTTATGTTTTAAAGGAGGTTATGTTTTTCCCTGTTTAAGTGTTCCTTGATTGAAAGATCTCGAAGTGATTCAATTTAGAAGGGGTAGGTTCTAAGTCTAGGTCAAGTTCGAGCAAAAGGTCCAAAAGTTCACGCCATTTTTCCAGACAACAGTAAGATTGGAGAAGAGGTGAACAGTATCGAAAACCGGAACCTGAATCTGAACAGATGTGGAAGTGCCCTTAAGGGGATGTATTTCATGTTTAGAGTAGGCTATAGGCCTATTCAGGCTGGATGTGGGAGATGTCAATGGTTCTTATACCCAGTAGTGTAATTTAATTAATGTAGTTGTTTAATTCTTTTTTTTTTCATAGCAATGATCATTTAATAGTCTTTGATCACAAGTCCTGATCAGTGGCCAAACCTCTGAAGGACCTAGCCACAGTTGGTTTTTACATCGTTTGAAATTTTGAGGTAAATCAGCATGATATTGTTTGAGTTACAGATGCAGCCAAAAACATGTAGACAGATATCAGATAGGCAAACAGAGTTCTTTGCAATATTATCCTATTGCTGCTTTCAGTGTGATATCTTCTAATGCTAATAATAGATAAGACCAGAGTATATCAGTAACTGTCAGGCCTATTTAGTTTTTGTCACTAAGGAGGACAGTAGAGACAAAATCAAATAGATTAGAATCCAGAATTTATGTAGTAAGGTGGATCAGCACCAAACCTCGTGAGGACATAGATACAGTTTATTCTGACATTGTTTGAAATTTGAAGTCAATTGGCCCAATAGTTTTTGAGATATGGATGCAGACAGACAGACAGACAGAGCTCATTGCAAAACCCTCTCCCCACTTCAGTGGGGCGAGGGTAATAACAATAATAATAATAATCTATTGACGTTAAAGTTACTACCATAACTTGCCACCGGCGCTGTTGACATGATGTTCACGCATTCAATGACATTCTCCTCCCTAAGGGTCACATCATGTCCTGCTGCCTAAAACAGGAACTATACTCTGCTGTCCATGGCAGGGGATGAGTAGACCAGTACACGGGGTTTAAAGTCCTTATTTGAGAAGACTTGTTCCACCACCGGAATCATGGTGCGAGCAGGCCTCCCACCCATGCCGTTGTTTTTGCTATGGTTCGTGGTTCCCTGCCTTAACCACTCGGCCATAAAACTTGCACTCTAAACTTTTATTTTTATTTTATTTTCAAGAGATTTTGTAATTATAAGAAAAAAAAACAACTAAATAATAAAGGTTTTATGGCATAAAGTTCTGTAATAATTTACTATAAACCTCTGACATTAATATTCAAAACACAGTCATAAATGTTGAAAATAAAATATTGAATAGGTAGGATATTAAACATTGTGAACACGCTCTAGCTACAGGTAACAAAACAATATACATACCTGCAAAGAAATCTGTGTATATCATTATATTAGAATATCTACTTTACAATTGTAGTTTAATGCATACTTCAAAGAAATATACCCATAAAACTAAGGTTTCAACATTTATTATTTCATCATCAAGAATCCATATTTTATTTCTGGATACAATGCATTATTTGAAATCATTTGGTGAACCTTTTAATCAATTAATTTTAAAATCGTTTAAATGCACAAGCAAAACACAATTTAGTAAAACATTTCTTGATGAGAAATAAGCGCAATCGAAAGAAAATTTAAACATTAGAATTTGATATATGCGTGTTGGCTCAAACACAGACAAATGCATGCGTCATTATACTGAAAATAACCATAGAATATCCAACGTATTCAATCACTCTGCTCATAATGTCGTCTTAATAAAAATTGAGATGAAGAAAGATGAAGAATCCACAACATAATAAATTGGGGAATGAAAAAACAGTCCAGGCAAAACAGAAAGATGTTTTGATGTTGTGTTCAAAATCTACTTTGATTTCTGTTAGCTAGATTTTTTTATTTTTGGTAAAATATTTACAAAAAATAATCATTTGATTTGAAATTATACATTAAGTGTAGATAATGCATCAGTAGAAAATTGCCTATAATCTTTTGAAAGTATGAGAAAATGATAATGTCATCATATATAACAAGTATATAAAAAAATCAGGTAATAATAGTACAGAAAATACCTGAGATACCAACTTCTAATTGAAAAGATATTTTAGTAGACAATTATAGCATATATCAGGAGTAGGTGTAGACAGCATTTGTTTGTCACACCCATCGGCTTCTCGTCACTTATAAGATAAAGCTAATTATATGCCTATATGTCTTATAATTAGGCTTATGGAGTGGTGGTGTGTGTTAAGTCAGGGAAAGAACCTGGTTCAAATCTAGGACGTTGGGATGGGAAGGTAGGCATGATGACACACTAAGACACAATGTCACTACATAATAATGAGATCAATTGAAATATATAGAACAATGTTAGACAATCAGATGTAAAAAACAACCATTAGAATTTCCCTAGAGGATGTTGGATAGAAATAAAACTTAAAACAAATTATCATTTAAAAATAATTAACATCATAGAAATGATTAACTTTAAAACTATACATGTGAAGTAAAGTTAACTAATTGTAACCTGGATATTTGTCGAATTTTTCCTACCAATATACCAACACATTCACATACGTCTGTAAGGAGTGTCTTATAATTGAAAGGTTGTGTAAAAAACTCATTAAAATGCATGGGTGGGCACAGGTTGTTGACTGAGGGGATTTTTAAAGCCTCTGTCACAGAGAAACACGATACACAATCAGGTGAGACCTATACTAAGCTATCCTAAACAGTTACCCTAAATGTCTAAAAACAATGTAATTAATTAACAGAGGGTTCCAGACCCAGCCCAACCATTTTCCTTCATTAGTTTGGTATCAGCTATGTTCATAGACTTCATCCTCACAGTAAACATCCAAAGCAATCAACAGCATCACCAATATATTTAAAACTACTTTACGTTGTTAGGTCCGCGCGAAACGGACCTTAGGTTCTCACTCATTTCTTGTTGTTGTTGTTGGGGTTTTTGTTGGTGTTGTTGCGACCACAACTTTAAAAGCGTCCAGCGTCGCCAGTTTTGAACGGACGTGCATGAAATTATGTACACATATATTACAGATCATTTCCAACAAACGTTCATCACCCTTTATTTAAGTTACACACCAGGGTGTCCCCTAGACCCACAAAACCAAAAACGCATTTCACCCATAAGCAGTAAGAACTCTAAAATACATATGTAGTTATCGCTTGCTTAATGGCATGGTCAGTTAAGAATATAATCGTATAACATGACCGTTCTTAAAAAGCGAAGGTCGGAGTTCGATTCCCACTACGGGAAACAAAATAAAATAATTTTTTTTGGTCTTATTCCTATCCAAGTTCAGAAAAAAAATGTGTGTACCTATGAATATTCTAAATAGTTAAAATAGTTTTTAAGCTAATTTTCTCTTCCAAACTGCCTGGTCAAACCTAAAAAATAAATTTAGAACTATAATCCCACTAGTGGTAATTAATGATGGATGCTTTTACAAATCGCAATGGAAGCGCGGACCTGGTGAGCGGTTGCTCTTGTTTCTCTTGGTTCTTGGTAATTCTACTAACAGAATTCTACTACCACTCAAAATTATAAACAGTGCCAATAAACATTCAACCAAATTAACAATCACAGTTTGTATTATTGTACAACAGAAAAGAACTCCCCTTATGACAACAAAAAAGTTTTTGTTTTATAAATTAACATTATTGCACATGCAAATATGACATACTGGTAATATCTAGGAATACCTCTGAATCTTTACAGAGATGTTCAGAAATTTTCCTAGATTTTCCAAGATTTAAATATGATGTTGCATTAACATGCGGCTGTAAAATTTAACACTTTGTAACATTTTGTTCATTCGGTAAGATTTTTGTATGTGTGAACCAGGTATAAACCTGTCTAAAATTGCATGTATTTACTAATATTTATTTATTATATTAACCAACTTTGTTGTTTGCATTTGCAATTGTGCAATAAAATGCTGAACACTTATTATTACTCTTCTTTTAAATTTAATCTTTTTTTTCTTTAACTCAAAATGTCATGTAAATCAAACCAAAATATCATGACCTAATCATTTTAATTACTTGTTTGTCTAAAACAAAAAATGAAAAGGGTATATGTAAAATTGTCTTGAAAATAATTTATAGAGATTGATTAATAAAAGGTGAACAATTTAATGACATTGATTTTCTCTAGTAGTTATTTTTTTCTAAAATGAATATAGTAATTTTGTAATATTTTAGTGGGCAAGTTCTCTGAGCAAGACACAGGCATTTGAAGACATTTTAGGTCTATTATATTTATATTACTGTATTAAACATTATATATGTATACACACTGTGTGACAAACTGACAGCATTTCCTCTTTGAGATTGATTATATTTATAAGAAAATTTCAACATATCTGATTGAAAATAAGATATAGCATTACTTTAACAATGCTATTGCTGAAATTTGTAAGTTCATTTATTCTAGGCTTTTTAATCCGATGGTTACATGAACATAAAAGAAAATAATGTTTAATTTGAAACAGTCAAATGATATGTTAGATGTGAAGTACAGATCTCTAACAACCAATATCAATTTAATAAAGAGTATCCTTTTTTTCTAGCTGATTTTCTTCTAGTACTACTATTATTTCTTTTATTATCTTTCTGTTTTAGATATGAATTTAAATATAAAATGCATGTAATGGTAATATTAAGAAATGATAGTTGGACAATGGCTCAAATGAATGAATGAATGAATTTTAGAGACCCTTTATTATGGAACAACTCAAAGGTGTTAGCTGAAAGATGCAAACAATTCTTGTTTTAACTCATTTTAGTTATCCATTTCAGTTTTTAATATTTGTTTCTCTGTGTTCTGTAAACATTATTTTTGTATACTGTTGCCACCATATATTTAGCTGTGTTGACCATACTATTGAAAAGCCAGCCTCCATTGAATCACTGTATAATGTAATTATTGTGTTGTTTTATGCAATACTGAATACTTTGATCAGTTTTTAGTAAATTCATCGCCTGCGGGGTTTCAGCAATTTCTTCATTTACTAAAGACTCTACACAGGCAATATTTTTCCGATATTGCCTATACCATAAATATAAGAATTGCTTAGTATCCAATAAAAAGTATTGAAACATCCTGAAAATAATGTCATAGGGTCTGTTTCTAGTGGATAGTTTTAAAAAAATCAATTATTTTCTGGCAGTAGAAACGGGACCAGTTTGATAAAACCAATTAAAAAACATGCAATAATCGATTATCGTTGGTGCACTTTTTGCGGAAATGCAAAAATACCAATTATAAATATGACCTTGGTCAAATCGTAGGCACAACAAAACAATTAGACTGGGCAAAGCTTCCCTTGTATCGAATTGAACTGTCATCATGTCTTTAACATGAGATCATGTTGAATGGAAAAATAACATTCAAAATGTATCTTTCCATGGGCCTACCTATTCTGTATATTGTCCGTTTCGTTCATCTGTCCATGATAAACGATACTGCATAATTAAAGCTATGCCACGCGCTCTACCGCTTGGTCTAAGATGTTCGTTACTGCACTGTCCTCAACGTGGCTTAATCATGCCAAAATAATAGTTACCATGTCATTAAATTAATTGTTAAAATTAAATGGCTGGTTTATTGTTGATAGTAAAAAATGACACTGCTAAAATGTGCTATTCTTCTAAATGCGATCGCGAGAAAATACTGGTAAAACTTGGGGTTGTTATGTAAACAAACTAGCAAACGAATCCAACTAACTCGTCCCAAAATCGAAAGCTCTTCGTTTGGGTAATTGTGACGTAGTTATGACCAGGATGGAAATAAGTTGCAACTCGGACAGATCGAAGGACACTTTTAAAAAATTACCGATTAATTTTAATCAATTATTTTGTGTGTTTTCAGTAGTATAAGGCCCTTATACAATGAAAGACATTCAGTGACTTAACTGTAGTGTAAAGCCGCAATCGCACTGGATTTAAAATAGGGAAATTTTTACCGAGACTGTGGGTAACATTCCAATGGGTAAACTT
>JAOTQE010039872.1:0-10014 GCA_025631205.1 Nesometra sesokonis
TCTTTAGTTTAAATGATCGGGGGGGGGGGGGGTAGGGGTGGCTCCAGGGCCGCCTTTCGGGAAGCAAAATATACCAATATCATTAACATTGTCTATAAAACGAAAATATTTAGCATTCACAAGACAAGAATTGATCCCTTAACATGCTCCGAGGCCATTTCTGGACATCTAAAAGACCACAATTTCACAGGGAGCATTCTCCGGACCCCTCTAAAACTTTCTACCGGACTCCTCTAAAACTCTCTACTGGCCCCTTCCATCCCTTTTCCAAAAGTATGCATCCGCCTCTGATAATGTATTCTAATGTTATTTAAAATATGAAAACCTAGACCCCGAGGTCAAAGCTTGGCCAAGAACAAGCTAGTTCCAAGCTAGGCCAAACTGTGGGGCAGCCTGGGATGTGTTAACCATGGGTACCATTCTCATAAATTTACTAGCATCTGCATATTTTAATGAATAGGTTTAAAGTCAATATTTTAGTGTTGTGTGTGATCAACTTGCACAAGTGTCTAAATTGCCATAACAGTACAGATAATCATACTATTAATACAGTGGCTCTGATGAGAAACTCTGCAATCACCCATCTGATTAAACAATCTTTTTTGAAATGCATCTTTTTTTTTTTACACCTGACTGGTTTTTACACACTGCAAAGGTAAGGGAATTAATCATCGGAGCTGTCAAGCCTACAAGACTTGATTTGAGAAATAAAATGATTTTTATTATCACTTTTTAGATCCTTCAAATTATTAAAAATGTTAATAGTGCTTAAACATGAAGTGGTTAGCATACACAAAACAAATTTAAAACTATACATTCACTTTGTACAGTAAAAAAAAACATTGAAAATAAAGACCTTAAAATACTTGCATTGCCCAGGCCCAACTCATCAAGGTCGGATTTTTTTTATTTATCTTTGTTGAACTTTTATAATAAAAGTTTAATTTTAGACTATGGCTCTTTTTCAATGCTACTTTGGATTTGCAAGTCTGACTATAAATGGCGTCCGAAATAAAAGAAGGAAATCCCGACGGACTGACCGACCTAAATTCTGAAAAAAAAACTTGAGCTTGTGTAATATACCCAATGTTCTCCCGAGTAGTTTTACCGGTAAACATTACAATTTATCAGTAAAAATTTTAAATTATTGAAAAATAATTATAATATAAATTTGATTCTCATATTTTTTTGGACTCTTTTACTCCTTTGTATTAAGAAAATTCAAGGAATGCTTATACAGGCCTATAGTTATGTAGATGTTTGTGGTAGGGCCAAAACCACCCCATACGTCATGCCTAACAAGTCATGTTTGTTTGGAAAATTTACCAGTATAAATTTTTCAATTTGGAGAACACTACACACCAATTGTTTTTATTGCAAATAAAGAAACGAGCATGAAGGAGATTCATCATAGTATAAAAGTGCAATCACACCAAAAAAAAAAAAAAAACTTCCTTTCTAACACACGTGTTTCAAAAAAGTTAATAAATTTTCTACATTTAAAATAGCAATTATGCATTCTAATCACCATATCAAAATTGTTTTAACTTGTTTGCTAACCAATTGTCATAAATATTTTCTAGTTTACATTGCTCAGCTAACTAAACTGTTATCAGTAGAGAAGAATTATTTTTTTAAATAAATACTACTTCAGATTTTTAGTTACATAAGCTAACTTAATCCCGGACCACACCTGAGGAATTTTGCTTCGGCAAAGTGCATCATGTTGCGCTTTATTCAGTACAGTTGAACCTCCGTGACACCTCTCGTAAGCGGACACACCCATAACGGACACTAATTTAAAGACCTGTTTGTTCTTCCTATCTAATCAGTGCATTTGGCACTTCTTGCAAGCGGACACTTCCTGTAAGCAGACGCAGACACATTTTGTCTTAAAGTTTGGATTTTTGTATGTAAATATCCCATAAGCAGACATCCTTGAAAATTTACTGATTTTTCTGTGCAACGAATACAAATTTTTTGTACCAAATAGTCCTTATACTGTAATGGCTGAGAATAATATTACTGAATTAATCTTTAAAATGATAAAAAATATTTAAAATGCAGAATGCGGTTTCTAAAAATTTGAGAGGCCATTTGTGCTGAGAAAGCAGTGAAATATGATTTTACAACTTTGGCCCTCTATCAGCGGATATTCTCGTAAGAGGACACCTCCTGTAAGCGGACACTTTTCCGGACCCGAGGGTGTCCGCTTATGGGAGGTTCAACTGTATTACCTTTTTGCTGCAAACTGTGAGCAAAATGTTTACGAATGTAGAACATTCAATGTACGCACGAGAGCTTTGAACAATCTGATTTGTGGAGGTAGTGGAATCAGTTCACTTCATTTTAGGTGATCTTTGCGTGGGAGATCAGGGCAGACCTCAAATTTGGGCATTGTAGGGCAGGCAAATTTGACCCGATTTTGAAATGTACAGCTAGCATAAACAGGGCACCAGAGGCCATTTTGTGCAAATTGTATCCTTATACATTACTGAGAATAAGGGGCACTGAGACCAAAGTGGCCTTAATGACAGTTAATTTATTAAGACACCGAGGACAATTGAGAGGGTGCCATAGGAAAACGGTCTTGGTGCCTTGCTTAAATTCGAGCCCTGTTATAGCATTGCGAGAAAAGTGCCATGAATACCGAAAATTATCAAACACTAAAGATATTTTGCTCACTGCCTTGCGACACACTTTCTCACTAAAAAATTGAGGAACATTGTGAGTTTGCTGAGCAAAAATTCCTCAACTGTGTGCTGGGCTTTAAACATTACAGCACAATTTTATCTTACAACACATATCAATATCATGAAGAAAAAAACAGATTTAATTTAATGACACCAAGAAGAGAGACAAATTTGATCAAACAGCATTTTTATAATATTAACAATCGCATTTTATGTCAATTTAGAACAAAAATTTAAATCACTTTCAAAGCAAAATTTTAATTTGAAAGTGATTTTACATTTAAAAATGACTAAATATTTAATTATAATATATATTCTGATATTTAAACCAAAATTGTATTTTTTAACTTTGTGCCTCTTGTTGGTGTCATGGTCCACTTGGTTCACAGTTTAGATGCAAAGGTTTAAGTACAATCATCCCGTAATGATATTTCTGATGTAATGTTGAAATCCCATTTTAATATTTGTAAATAATTTACAGTTTAACTGTTATATATTAAAAAGATCTATCTTTTCAACAAATGTGATATACCAATGCTTATTAGACATATTTTTGGAAATTATTCAAATCGAGTTTCCTTTTGACAAAATACTACACCAAACAAAGGAAAACATCCAAAATGGAAATTTACACACAAAATTTATGTTCCATAGTCAAGCCTGGCTTCCATTAGGTGTATATCCCCATTGGAAAGTTTTGTCAAGTTTTATCACAATGAATAATTTGATTAGTTTCCAATTGATTGCTTAGATGTACAGCATATTCCTATCCTATATACAATATATTTAATGTGATAAGTCAGTTAATCCAAGATTACCCTACATTTATTTGAAAATGTAAGGTAAAAATGATCAAACTGTCTGATGGGAATGCACACGCAATGTCCATAAAAATCACTGCGCATTCTACGCCGTAGAACCACTGTCAGAGACATGGTACATAGAAATGTTCACGTTGTTGCACAAAGAAACAAATTAATGAACGCCAAACACATTCGTGATCATCTGAATCGTGGTTAATGATTGGTCAATTGTCCAATATCATCTCCGACAAATTGGTGGAATGGTGTTTTACCAATCTATTGCGATAATCAGGACAACTAGAAAAATGCATTAACTGCTGTTGTGTGGAACGAAAATGCTACAACGATGTCATGGGAACCAGGTTTTATTCCAAAATATTACTCCTCTATTATTAAGAACCCCTTTACATAGTGTAAATTTAAATACAAGTATTTCGTAAAGATGCATTGCCTGTAAATACACATTCACAGTTACAGATAGTACTGTATATTTAGGAAATATGACAATTTAGTATCGATGTATTGAACATCTAAATTATTTGTAGGTTTACAATGGTGCAACAGTATGGATATCCCACAAAATATAACAAATTGTAATTACAGTCTAATTTCCCTAAGTTAATTATGCCTGTCTATATCATTAGGCCAACCCGCCATTAAAAAACATAGTTAGATTAACGCTCTACAAGTGGTTCAGAAATATTAACACCTTATTACATTTGGACAATGAGATAATGCCGAAAAACATGTTAAAAAAGTGAGTCCCAAATCAAAAGTGGGTTTACTACTCAAATTACATTGTTAAAAAATAGGAAAATTTGAAATATTGAAAGGGTGGTGCATGAAAACAAAAATCACATTACAAATGTAACTCACATACATGAAAAAAATCAGTCAAATTCATATTTGAATAGGTAATTTTTAAATGTGATTATTGATAATACGAGTAGTACACACTGTACTGTTTGATTAAAGACCTATTTTAGAAAGTGTTTTATTTTATTGTCCAAATGTTGAAAAATCATTTAAGGTCACAACTAATTGTTCTATAGGTGTACCCAAAGCAATTTCAATCCTGGACTTCCCCTTTAACTGTACTCGCCATTCTTTAATCAATTTATTTATTGTTAAACCATTGCAATCTTATTTTCAGTTCAAACTCTATTTGATAGCAGAGTGCACAACACAGTGCTATAAACAGTAGTAGAATTTATTTTGAAATGCTGACAGAAAAAAGTATATCAATAAATAACAATTAAAATACATTTGTAATTGTTAAAAATTAACTAATACATTTTGCATCTAAAAAAAAGAATTTTCTCATAATAATAATGGAGCTGAATTCTTACCAACACACATATTTCTGCATTTCTTGAAATTTTAAAACAATTAGTATTTATCTAATTTGTTAGTAATTGAATGATAAAAAGCAATGCTGTTAAATACAATTATAACAGAACCCAAGCCCTATTCCAGAAACTCTACTCTTAAAAGGTTGCAAATCACACATTGACAGGGAGGTAAGATAATATAATAATAATAATAATAAGGGGGAACAGAACCTATATGTGGCAGAGCCAAATCAAATGAGACTTAAATCGCAAATACTAGTTTTCCACAATAGGCAGAAATTTGTAGTTTTATAATCAATAAAGATGTCTAATTTGGCTTGGCTTTGTCACACATATGGCAGATCAAAGCCAAAGAATGGATAAGTCAAAACAATTAGTTATATAAAAAATTATGAAAGTACATTTTATTACATTTAACATGCAAATGTTGAACATTTAATGTAACTTTTGAAAAAACTGAATCTGAAAATTGCTTATCAGTGTACCATGATTAAACAGGGTTAATTTAAATTGCATTTTTGTGAACACTTATTAATAAAATATCCAAATATTGTTTACCTCTATGTGATTGTTGAATGGATATGGGGCAAAGCATGGCAAAACCACCAATTTGTTGAAAAATTTGAAAATGGAGTTAATACTGAAAGCGAATTATACTTGTTGTAATCTATAAAATGAGGGGTCAATTATTAAAATGAGGGGTCAATTATTAAAATGAGGGGTCAATTATTAAAATGAGGGGTCAATTATTAAAATCTGACAACTATAACCAAAGTTATTGAACAAAATAATCCAAAATTTCCTTTGTATTTCTTTATATTTCCAGTTATTTATCTGCTTATTTCTCAATAACTTCCTGTGTGACAACTTGGTGGTTTTCCATACCTTGCCTCATATATTTTTAAAAAAAAAGACAAAATAGATAAATTTTTTGTTTCTGCTTATTAAGAAAAACTAGCTTTGCGACATATCTCCCCTTTGTCTTGGCTCCGCCACATATGTCTACTGCTAAATATTTTAGTTTTTAATTACATTTGTTAAACACCAAACAAGCATACTCTCAGTATAAAATATTACTAATCCCTGGTATTGTGGTGCATTATTTCTGAAATTAATGCTTTCATAGTGGGATGAGATGTGTGTACCACTGTTACCTTTTACCCCAAAAGTGTTTCACATCACACCCCACCTTTTCTAATACCCCAATAATGAATGCTTAACAATGCTCAACCCAGACACACATAAGATAAGATAAGATTTTCTCCTTGTTTACATTTCTATATACAAATATACAAGGTATATCTACTTGGCGGCTTACACCATTTCTGATTATGTATGCATGCATACATATATATTTATAATCAGAAGTGGTGTAAACCGCCACGTAGATATACCTTCGATATTTATATATAGAAATGTAAACAATGAGAAAATTTGCTGAGAGTGAAAAGAAGTCGAACCAACCGGGACTTGAAACCGGGTCACCAGCTTGATATGCAGATGCATACCACTCAGCCATTGGAGCCTATGTGGCGAGTTCAAGTTCGATCAGAAAGCAACTCTTCTCACACTCAACATCGTACGTCGTGACAACACCAGTCCTGAAGTACGTATTGTAAACAAAGATAAATTTGGTACAATTCTCATTGTAGATGAATCAGCTAGGCAGGACCTCAAACGAGATACTTTTTATAATTATTTATAATCAAAAGTGGTGTAAACTGCCAAGTAGATATACCTTGGATATTTATATACAGAAACGTAAACAATGAGAAAATCTGCTGAGAATGAAACATTGCGCCCAACCAGGACGTGAACCTGGGTCACTTTCTTGATATGCCTGTACCGCTAAGCCATTCAAACCTATGTGGGCCCAATGGCTGAGTGGGGCTAATGTTGTCACGATGTACTATGTTGAGTATGAAGAGTTGCTTTCCGATCGAACTTGAACTCGCCACATAGATCCCAATGGCTAAGTGGTACAGGCGTCTGCATATCAAGAAGGTGTCCGGGTTTGAGTCCGGTTGGGGCGACTTCTTTTCACACTCAGCAGATTTTCTCATTGTTTACGTTTAAATACCCATATTTGGAAATTATATGTTCATGTATGATCATGGTGTGATGTCATCATGACCATATATGGCCACATAAAACTTTCGTAAAAGAAAATTTGATGGATTGCAGCTTAAAACACAATTAGCAGATTACAAGCAGGCCTGCTTATAAGGATACTTCTAGTTTTGTACACTTAAAACATATATAATCACAGTTCATTCATCTTGTTTATATTGCGTACTTTTGCGTCCATTCTCGTGCCATTGCCTTATACCTGTCATTACTTGTTTTGAAAAGGCGTGCGATGTCTGGTACAAGAGGATCATCTGGGTTAGGGTCATTGAGTAATGAGCATATTGACAGCAAAACTGTGGAAATGATAAACAATAAAAATTACTATCAAGTAGGTATATTCCAAGCAATGAGATACCCATCATCATGGATTCAATATTTCAACAAAAATTATGTCATCATCAGGAATTCCTGATGATGACATAATTTATGTCAAAATATTGAATCCTGTGACGTTGGCATTTTGAGATACATGCCAAAATTGGAATAAACAAAATATCAATTATGCAATTCTAGCCAATAAATACTTGATCCTACGTCCTCGTTAACCATTGTTAAATAGTGAGAATTAGCATAATTCAGTCCTGTAACATACAAATACTTGATCCTACGTTTTTGTTAACCATTGTTAAATAGGGAGAACAGAAATATTTGTGACTATTGACGTTTGGAAGTATCTAACTGGTCAATAAACATCATTACGCATAATTCACTACAAAAAAACATCACTAATTTCAAACCTCTCTTACTCCCATATACAAAAAACTAGCTTCTTGAAAATCTACACACATATGCAGTTGGGTATTGCCTATAAATTGGCAAAGTTTAAAGGTCTTTGGTCAAACTGTCTTGTGACAGTGAAAATTTTAAAAACGCATGTCGAACATTGATGTACCGATATGAAGGAAGGTTTAACTTCCTTTATTAATCACACAAATTGCTTGGTTTGTGCTCCATCCGGTCACAAACTGTGCAAAGTCTTTTTTTCCATGAAGAAATTGCCGTACCTAACCTTTTCCAGAGATTCTCACATGCCTGGCTATTTTGTCCTTCAGTTGTTCTAGAATTTTTTCGTTGAAACACAGAATTGTGCCTTGGGTAAAGACCTCTACAGTCAGGGAGACATTTTGGCACTCTGCCATAAGTGACACCTGCCATCTGGCGTGTCATTTTTTGACATCACATTTATTGTTTTCACTGTGACAAAAGTACCAAATGCGGGACATTGTCATTTTCAGCACCTAAATACAAAGATATGATGGACGTATTGCCTTGTACCTTTAGAAACACTAGAGCTAGTCAAGTTTGAAACAAGTGACGTTTTTTGGGCCACCCGATATATCGGGTTTCATTTCGGTACATCAATTTTCGACATGCGTTTTTCACTGTGACGAGACAGTTTGACCAAAGACCTTTGAACTTTGCCAATTTATAGGCAATACGCAACTGTGTACGTGTGCAGATTTTCAAGAAGCTAGTTTATTGTATATGGGAGTAAGAGAGGTTTGAATTTAGTGACATTTTTTTGGGCCACCCAATATATTGATATATACTGTAATCAACTGCTATTAATTCTACTGGAGTAACTGCAGTAATTTATTGTTATTAATTCTACTGCACTTAATCCAGTGTTATTACATTGTATCTGCTAACAAAACTGACACACAAGGCCACTTGTTCTCAACATTTTCTTTTCAGTAATTCTTTTTCAGCCACTGAACAAATTGTATTGCAACTGAATTACTGGAGTAACTGCAACAGGAAAATTTTGACAGTCCCTATGGCGTAAAATGAAAAGAAAAATTCCCCACTGACCTTTAGATATGGTCAAAGCAGGTGACCACTGAGATCTTAGGATATCCAGACAAATACTACCATTTGCATTAATATTTGGGTGATAAATTTTTGTTGTGAATGCCACCTGAATAACAAAATCAAATAAAACATTGTTAATAATACATATTCTGTCATTGTTTATAATCATATAATAAATAGTATATCATTATACAAGTTATTTACGTGTTAGACAACGAATACTGGTAGAAAAATTGTTTAGGTATATTAGACTTAGAAATTGAAAAGGGAGTTGGCTTTGTATTATTAAAGAAGACATTGTAAATAATGTAATTTAAATCACATAGAAGATGAATATCATTATTTGATCATTTGTCCATATTGTTGGATTTAAGAAAGCATTTCATTTCAAGACATTATGAAAATTCAATTAAATTCAAGGTATTATGTTAATGGCATTAGAAAATACAATGCTTTTAAAATTAATTTAAATATGTTTATTTTACATACCATAAGGAATACATTTTATTAATTTAAGTTGTTGTATTAATTTTAATTGGTTGGTAATTTTAAAATTTCTGCTATATTCTATGTTTACAATTGAATAAATTTAACATTTAAATAGTACTGTATAGTCAATCCTTTTCCAAGCCTGAAGGCTCATAGGACTTGAGCTTATTTCCGGTTACTGTAGCTTGAAGTGGATGAGAGCATGATACTCCCCATGGATGGGACACTAGTCCATTGCAGGTTACTTCCCAGCAATTTGCCGGCGCCCATCATACAACTGGGTAGACTGAAGCAATGCGAGTAAAGTGCGTTGCTCAGGTGCACAAGCAAGTGCCTAGAGCGAGTTTTTGAAAATACCTTTTTAAAAATTATTAATGAACATGCACCTCTTAAAAGAAAAAAAGTTTGAAATAAATGTAGCCCATGGCTAACCGAAGACTTAATACTAATAATGAGAAAACGAGATCGCACAAAAAAGCAGGCAATTAAATTAAACACTCCTCAATTATGGGATTTATATCGTAAGATAAAGAATAAAGTTAATTATAAAATAAAAAAATGTAAAAAAGAATATTTTTTAAATCAATTGAATACTAAAAATCCAAAAACCATATGGGAAAACATAAGGTATATTATACCATCTAAAAATAAGAAAACTGAAATAACCAATCTAAACACACCCTCTGGCTTCACAAATGATCCGCTTAAAATAGCAAATACACTAAATGAATATTT
>JAOTQE010039883.1:0-10013 GCA_025631205.1 Nesometra sesokonis
GGACACTAATCATCAGAGGCTAAATGTCCAATGAGCCTATCACGTTTCATAAATTTGAATTCAAATTTTAGCCTTACATTGTTGTTGACCCACCCTTGGATTATTTTAGATAAATTCCTGACTCTGACTACAGAAATAGGAATGATGCATATCAAGGAGTCTGGCCTGGTCTTTTTATATGCAGAAATCATAAGTCAGTTTCTGTTTATTTTCCATATAAAATATAATAACATGTTCATAATAATTGATACAATGTGAGGATGACCAAAAAAAGAGGCTTGAAAAGCTTTAACCACCTTAAATTAAAAGTAAATTAAATTGAATAATACCAGGTGCAGATTTAAGAGGGCTTTAACAGGCTTAAGCCCCCCTAAAATTGATCCGAATTTTTGTTTGTATTTAAAACAGCAGTGTACTCATAAAAATAAGAAAAGTAGACGCACAGCTGCTGTAGTGGGGACTCGTAGAGAGGATGAGTCGCACTTTTTAACCTAAAATTTGTTGCATGTAAAAACGAAATCGGGATTTAAGCCCCCCCCCCCACCCCAAAATCTCAATCATGGATCCACCACTGAATACATTACATGATTAACATACATAGGACAAGCCATTAGAATAACCATTTGGTTTTGGAATAACTGTTCTTGTATTAACAAATACATTTATAAAGTTTTGTATTTTATATTTCCTTTTAATAGGAGAGCCAACAAGACATCTGCTTCAAATGACTATGTGCATTCTACATCTGCTCCACCTCTTTTAAAAGCGGGAAATCAAGAAATTGCATCAATTCTTCATAATCTTCGTCAAGTTGAGAAACACCTAACTGGTCAGTTATTCAATAATCTCCGTTTGGATTGCAATTAATGAACTACCCGAGATAATCTTCAAATTGTATCACAATGTTTTTTTAATCATGTTTTCCTGTCGATTGTTGTTCTTAAACACCAATTTGAAACATCAATTTGAAAAAGGCAACTTTATTTAAAATCATGTTGGACTGATGAAATTCCACTGTTTACAGTGACGTTCACAATAGAATTTGTATGAGACGTTAAGCTGTTGATCCTATGTACAACATGGCTCATGTGCACATTGAAGAATGCAGTGCACTCTTCGAAAAAGAGTAGGGGATTGTCTCCCAGTGTACTGCCCAATGACCACTAGAAGAACCCACTGAAGTCCACTTCGGACTTTCGTGGGTTATCCTTGGTGTTCTACAACACTGAATAAATTAAATCAAATCAAAACTGAATATGTTGTGTTTTGAATCAGCTCACAACTCTCAAAGGTATAAAAACATTGACAAAATCTAGTTAATTGTTGAGCCTAATATCTGAAAATATTGTTACAGGTGCTCAAACACCTATGTTAACAAAATTGTTAAGAGCTGACCTAATTTCAACTGTAGGCTTAATGATCAAGGTCGTTAACCAACTACAAAATCAGGGTTATCGTTGAAATTGCAATTGTTGGAAATAACGATCAACAGGAAAACAGGCTTCAATAACCTTTACACTGTAGTATTAATTTCTTATCTATTCCGATGTCCTTTTTTTGATACTCATTATTTTTCAGTTCTTTTCTTAACATTTTCCTCTTATCATATATTCTTTTATTTAATAATTTCCTTTTTATTCTTGTCATATTAAAATTGATTTTTATTCTTATCACTTGTTTTCATAGTTTTCATATATTTTTCTTCCTCTTGGAATTATCTCTATATTTCAATTGTTTCTTATTCTTGTTATATCTTATGTTCTTTTATTTATAATCTTATTGTTTTGTCTAAAATTTTTGTTCTTTCTCCATTACTATATTTTTTTACATTCTATTGTTATTTGTTTGTCATTATGTTTTTTTGTTCTTTGTCGATTTTTGTTATGCTATTGCTTCAATTGGGAAGCTTGCTTTTTTAATATAGTAATATATCTGCTTACAAACATTCCCTGATCTCTGTATATGGTGAGTAAAATATCCTCGTATTAATTAATTGATAATTATACTTATATATATACATGCATCCTTTATGCTTATATTATTATTTAATTTAAACTAGTTACATTTATTGTAATCTCTATTATATTTCGTGTCATGTTGTATCCTGAGTTTTCTTTCAGTTTTTGAGGTAATTGTATGTGTATTATGTTTTAAGGGGCTGCGACGTAAAGTCTTTTGGCTTATGCAGCCTCCCTCAATGTAAAAAAGACATTGAAATTTAATAAATTGAATTGAATTGAATATGCCTTTATCACTGTAGGTGATGCGCTTTGTGTACAAAAATGTTTGCTAAAACTAAATTTTAAGCTGGGTCAAATGAGACCACTTTTTTATGGCTAGTGGCTGGAAGTACACTTAAATTTGCTGGATATGATAGTATGAAATTTCTCGGTGTTTTTCCATGACCTTGAAGCACCATGGTATCACAACATTTGGGCAGGGGTCCCAGTTTGTAGAAACCAATCCTGGAGGGGTTTTTCATGGTTGTCCAACCACCAACTGTAATGTGTGCTCTTCCTATTTTGTGTGTAGAAAGTACCCTAATTTATAATCTCAACATCATGATTATTATGAAACAACAGGTTGTGATATATTTGTCACTGTTAAATATTATTGTACACCAAAACATTACTAAACTTCATGATTGTTTATTGTCAATGTACTTTTCAAATAGTCAAATTGGCCAATTTAACTTTCATAAAAACCTGGAAAAATTTCTGGAGACTCCAGAACAATCCTGGAGACTTCAGAGCTTTGCTTGGGACTTCCTCAAACAGTGCTAACAGTTGGCCATGATACTATGATCTTGAAGAAGAGTACCATTGTCATATTTATGAATACCCAGTCTACGCAACAGGCCTACAATGAGTCTGCCTCTGGGGATTTAGACACCATGATACTGGGGAGGACACTGTTCATTATTTTGCAATTACTCTAATATTGTACATTTATTTTTATCATTTTTAGAAATTAGCAAAGTTATTGACCCCAGCAGAACGTCGTCGCCTCGCATATCGGGAAAGACGCACAAGCCAGGGACAAGTTCTAAGCCACGATTAACGTCTAGATCTATTTCGGCATCTGCTTACACATTAGACAATGATAATCAAGATGACGATGATGACATGTATTTTTGATGTCACTCTAGTGATTTTATCTAGATTATATTATTATTTAATTTGAAACAAAATGGATGCATTTTCTACTTAACGTTTGGCACCATATTCCTGAAGACATAATCAATGCTGAAATATTGAAGCAACACATGATGGTATGTTTCTTGGTGTATGCATTATACTTTTGTACTGTATTTGGTAGATGTGTTTGCTCGAAGATAAGAAGAGTTTGTCAGTACCCCAAAAATATGGATCAGATTGCATCATTCTGTATGATTAAAAGCTGCCTTGGTCATGTTAGGTGTGGTATATCATACTGTATACCACTTAATATGGAGTATGGTTCCCATCATGCATAAAGGTTGCATTGGTCATGGGTCAAATAAAGCTTATGATATTGTATATGACTTAATATGGGGGATTGGTTCTCAGCACACTTTAGCTGCCTTGGTCATGTCAGGTATGGTATATCATATCGTATACCACTTAGTATGGTGTCATGCTTCCCAGCACTCATAAAAGTTTCCCTGGTCGTGGGACAGGTATTGTATATAATATTGTACTGTACTGTATATTACTTAATATGGGGCCATTGTTCCCAACACCAAAAAACTGCCTTGGTCATGTCAGTTATAGGCCTAGTACTGTATATCATATTATATACCACCTAATATGGGAGCATGGTTCCCAGCATGCATAAAAGTTTCCTCGATTATGGTCAAATATGGTATATCATATTGTATATGACTTAATATGGGGTAACCTTCTCACCCCTCCTAAAAACTGCTAGGTGATATTGTATATCATATTTAATGTAATGCCTTAATATGTGGCCATGGTTACCAGCATACCAAAAAGCTGCCCTGTCATGAGGAGGTATAGTACAGTATATATTTCAAAAGCCTGCAGATGCACATGATGGAATAATGCCAGAAATACATAAAAACAGAGTTTTAATAAAGTATAATGGGTTACTTAATCAAAGGATTTTAGTACTGTATTTATAATATTGCCCTAAATACAGAGTTTTATACCAAGTGTAACTAATTAATCAAATCATTTTTTTTTATTTTATAATATGATGGCCCAACTAAAACAGAAATAAAGTTTTTATATAACTGATTAAGATTTTAATATTTTATTGTATTTTAATTTTAAGAATATGTGTTTAAATGTTTGCATGTTTGATGCATGAATATGAAAAATAATGTATAATGTTAATCATGATAAACATGTTTTTTTTTTAAGAGTTGGGGGATAGCTTTAAAGTCAACATAACCATTGTGTCATATTTCATGTTAACCATCTGTTCATGTGAATATATTTTTTCTATGCATTGTAAAAAAAACTATTGTTAATGTTGTTAATCATGTAGAATATGGGATAATCTTGATGATGACATAATTAATGTTGAAATATAAGATAAGATTTCTGGTATTGTATTTTTATGTAGCCTGGTGGACAGTGTCGGAAATTGTTTGATGATGAGTTTGATTGAAACATCGTATGAAACTGTTTTTTTGTTTGCTTGTTAAAAATAATAATGTTTAGTTTTATAATCTATAAAAATTCAATTTACAATTTTCTGACTTGTCTCATTTGGCTTGGCTCTGCCACATATATCTAAAAAATGCCCAGAAATATGAAATTAATATAATATTTAGGCTTTGTTTCCACACCAAGTATACATAAAAAATGACACGTTTTGCTCAATATCTTAAAACTAGGATTTTCTTCCAATTTTGGGCAGAATACAAGAAATACATTGTTAATTTAAAACATTGTACAAGACAAAACATGTAGGTCATTAAGGGGTGCTTATCCAAAAATAAAGAGTGCACTAATTAAATACAAACATTTACTGTAAATGTGCCATCTAATTCTCAGCCAGTTAGGAATAGCATAGCTCTGAATGATTTCCTTCCAATTAAGCATAGATTTATTTAATTCTGTTCAACCTTGGTTATGTGCCAAGAAATGTTTTGGATGAAAGAGTGCAATGGAAAATTATGAACCCTGGTAAACTTTCAATTAAATGAATTAATGTGCAACATTGGTATATCGCATGTCTCGGAGTTTTAATAATTGAAGTCAGCAACTCTCATGCAACTTTTATATTATAAACATGTGTGAAAAAGGCTTAGTTTGAATGACTTCTACTTTTATGTAAATTTAAAATGCACTGAACTCTCCCAAAATTGACCACATTTTGGATAGATTGCCTAGGGGTACCCAGGGGGAGGGGTACCCAGAGGGAGGGGGTGGGAAATCAAGCTGAGCTGGACACAGGTTTGAGATTTTAACAGAAAACTGACTGCAATGTAGGCGTGGGTCCAGGGCCTACCTAGGGCCCAACAAATTCATCTCCATGAATACGTTCCGGTGCGCTTTTAGGGGCACAGTCAGCAAAAAAAAAATTTGGGTGCAAATAATGTTTTAGCAAATTAAATGGGGAGGCTAGGCCGGGTTGGCCCCTTTGGATCTGTGTCTGGTTTGATATGTAGAGCCAAGTCTATGTATATGTTGGTTTCATGAATTTTGAAACTTTTAAAGAAGTTTCTGTGTCATGTGAAATTTTAATGGTCAATTTTGGGGGAGTTTCATTTTTATTTTTAAAAACATGCAATTACATTTGTTGTATGTAGATATTTTTCACTCCTACCATGAACTGGCGAAATGTGAAAATTACACATTCAAAGTTTTGTGTTAATCAATCACCATATTCACCAGTTCTTGGGAATATTTTTAATTGTCTCCACTGTCTTTTGATGTTATTCGTCAGTCACGCGAAAAAAAATACAAGGTAAAATTGATGTGTATACATGGTAAAATTGATCACACGGATATTGTCACTATAGGTATGACATTTGAGATTTGGCTACTTTTTGTGAAAGAACATGATTTCACTTACTCATTTTCATAACCATTACATTATTAAATAATTAAACAATTGAGGCTAGTCGTGGCAAAACACCAAGTTGTCGCAAAGTTAGTTATTGAGAAATAAGCATACAAACAACAGGAAATATAAACAAATACAAAGGAAATTTGTGTATTTTTTATCCAATAACTTCAGTTATAAATGTCCGATTTTGATAATTGACCCCTCATTTTAAAGTTTATGAAACGTATAACATGGCCATAACAAAAACTCAATTTTCAATTTTCCTAAAACTTGGTAGTTTTGCCGTGACCTGCCTCAATTTGATTTAGGAATTGGCAGTTGGACTAAAATATTCTTCTGGGAATTGTAAATATAAAATATTGGCTGTGAAATCACGATTTGCCAGTTCGTGGCATAAGCAACAATGTTAGTACCTCAATGTTTTAGAACCATTTTGCAATTAATTATAAGTCTTTTCATTAGGTGTATAAATGTACTGTCTTTCGTTATTGTGTAATATTTTATATAATGTAAAAATAGTTTTAAGCTACTTCCTTAAAAATTCCCACCTATTATAATTTATGCTAATTAAATCTGCTTGTCTGAAATATCCTTAATTTATGCTAATTTCTCCCACCAAAGTATTGCATCTAATTTGTATATGATATGCATACAGATGTTAAAATTTTAGTGTTTAAAATGGGTGAGAGGATCTAATGCGGACATTGTGGAAAATTTTATTGAATGAAACATGAATCATTTTATTAATTTGTAGAACCTGTCATAAACATTCTCTATTATAAGAGAATTTAGAAAGATACTAAATGTATGATTGTGGTGTTTCTTTGTATGACAAAAATGTGGTACCACGATAAAAAAAAGCCCTTTAACAAAACCATGCCCAGAGATGACGAATGCCGAGACAAACATAAATGTTGAGTTTTTGTAGTAAAGTAAATAATCATGTGGAGAAACCACAATACTTGAGGAAAGTTTTGAATTTTCTGACAAGGTGAGCACTTCGCCTGCCACATACTGGCTACGGCCCTGTTTAACATAAATTTCGAGACGTTCAATAGCTGGATTAAGTTTATCCCTTTAGTCAACTGCAATTTTATCTTGTCTTCCATAAGTTAATATTGATAAAACAATTTTATCCTGAAGCTAGCAAATTAACCTGAGGTGTGAGATGACAAAATAAGTTGTGTTGTACACCAGGGGCGGATTGCTATAAGCGGTCTTTAGACTGTCTTAAGCTTAAGATGGTCTATAGTCGTGACGTCACGCACGGTCTTTAATTATAGACCATTGCTATACCGCAGTCTTAGCAGTTAGCGGTCTTAAATCACTTACAATGTGGCAACAGTTTTATTTTACCTTCAATTGCCTGTTTTAATAAATTGTTATAACTACAACTGTTTAAACATACACCATATTATGAAATTAAAACTAGTTTAACCTTTTTGTAAAAAAATCAAACATGATGTGGCACAAAAGTTTCCTAAAATAGCGCCCTCAATTACTGTTACTATGGAGTGTTTGTTCGAGATTCAATACTCAACACGGTCTTAGGAAAGACTGTTTTATAGCCATGGTCTAACTTGGGTGACTTTGCTAAGACCGTCTATGTGTTAAAGCCAGCGTTATTCTGTAAGTTAAGACCGTCAGTTAAGACTGTTTTATAGCAATCCGCCCATGGTCTAACTTGGGTGACTTTGCTAAGAACATCTATGTGTTAAAGCATAAAACAATCCGCCCATGGTCTAACTTGGGTGACTTTGCTAAGACCGTCTATGTGTTAACGCCGGCTTTATTCTGTAAGTTAAAACCGTCAGTTAAGACTGTTTCTAAATACAGTAATGCTTCCTATGTACTTGGTAAAGTATTGCTGACCATATCTTTGGTAGTATCTCTTGACATGATGGTTTAACCCTGTCGCTACAATTATCTACCATGTTTTTTTTCAAAAGGACAGACCCACTTGTCCAGGTTAAATATGCAAAGTTTAAAATATTTAGTAAAAAATAGTTCCCTTATGATTGTGATTTAACAGAGAGACTTGGACCACTTGGGCGGGTGTTCCCTTCAGTTGTTATAGAGTTGACCCTTTGAAAAAAAATAACATGCTCTGACTAGGTAGGCCTACCATGTTAACTTACTAGGGATCTACCTAGCACCACAGATAACTACCTAGTAAGGTAGTATCTAACTACCCTGTAATGCCTTAAGGTTTATTCTAAATAATGGCTGTATTTTCCTGTATATTTGTAGAGCATTGCTGACCATATCTTTGGTAGTATCCCTTGATATGGTAGGTTTTATAGGGTTAACCCTGTGAACTACCTTTATCTACCTTGTCGCTACCAGTATCTAGCGTGTTAACAGAGTTATTTTTTTAAAGGGGGGGGGCAATTAGAATGGAATTTTTTAGCTTAAAACTTATACCGTATAATGACAGCTGCTATCAATAAAATGCAGTCATTGGGGTACAGTAGACAACATACAAGAATACATATTTTTATAAAATGCTGTGTTGTCTACCTACATATTTTTAATTGCTATCATAATTTTGATGCTAATACCGATTTTCTTCTGATAAAATCGGCTAAATAGCTTATGGTTTTAATTCATGGAAGTAAAGTAGAATATATGGTATTGAAATTGATGCATTTTTATAATTGTTGCATTCACTCATAAGAAGAAATGCCAAATTTATGTAATATTTTGTTGCTCATGACATAATTTATTTCATGTGTTTTATAAATTTACTACTACTGTAGTTGTATAATAATGCATGTGCAAGACTTGTTAAACAATACTGTAAATTGGTAATTTAAATTATGCGACTTAAAACTGCATTATCTACAGTAACATAAGGCTGCAAAAATAAATTTAAGTGCTCAACAGATTTTTGTTTTTACTGGTTTTACTGTGTTCATCTTGTTAAGCTGGAAGAAATGATTTAGCAATTTGGCTTTAAATTGATTAGCTAAATTCAAGTTTTATGAGCCAAAGTCTGCCAAGATAATAAATTAAAAATGTATAAATATAAAAAAATACTCCTTTGAATTAAATCGAAAAAATTTCTTACGCGAGTAAACAGGTTTTGTTGGCTATCAGTCAACATCATCCGGGTGTTTTTTGACGAGAACTGCAGTACCAATAGTTGAGGAAACCTGTTTGCACACGTAAGAAATTCTTTTGGTTTTAATTTAAAGAACTCTTTTATTTATATGTATCTATGAAAACCGATAAAATTTTATCAGCAAATAAAAATTTCGTCGAAATGCATTTGGTATTTGGCTAAGTTGATTTTTTTTAATTAACTAAATTCAACTTTGGCATATGACATGTATAAAATAAAATTGTTTCTTTAAATTATAAAAAAAATTTATTAATACAATATTTGCAATTAAATGTTGTGATAATTAGTATTTTCAAATGAATTTTTTACTTAGCACGTTATATTTACAAAGCGGAGAATACAATAAAAAGTTTTTCTTTAAAGGCCCATGTGTTGAACCATGACTTGCTGGTCCATGGTTAGATTCAACACCATGCTCATTCTCCTTTCGGCTGGAGGGTCAAAATACAAGTTACTAGCGCACAGTCTTTCGGATGAGACGTTAAACCGTTGGTCCAGTGTACAACATGGCTTATGTGCATGTTAAAGAATGCAGTGCACTCTTCGAAAAACAGTAGGGGATTGTTTCCTGGTGTACTGCCCAATCCGACTGGAAATAAGTCCATTTCCACAACATTGAGTAAATCAAATATTAAATCTCATATTGAGAAAATAAGGTCCATAATTTAAAAAAAAGTTGGAATTATATTTAAGCTAAGACATATTCTGCCCCAAACAATCCTTCTATTAATATACAAGTCTTTTATACAACCACATATTGCGTATGGATTAGAGGTGTGGGGCAGTACTTACCATCTTATTTACAGCCAATTATGCTACTACAAAAAATGGCAGTAAGAGCAATTACATTCAGTGATTTTACCTCTCA
>JAOTQE010039894.1:0-21459 GCA_025631205.1 Nesometra sesokonis
TTAATTTCATGTTAATAGGTCTTGTCAATTTTGCTGAAAGCTCTTAACAAAATGTGACAGAAAGAAAGAAAAAAAAAAAAAAAAAAAAAGATCTCTTACAACAACAATAGCTGATCTGCTATGTAGCAGATCAGCTAATAAACTAAGCATGAAATTAGAACTACGAAGGAAGTGTTCTATTATGGAAAATCTGTATTCTAATCATAGATTTGATAAATTATCTTAGTTTACTCAATCCCCTTCCTACAACACACATCTATTGAACACTTAGAATAGATGTTGTTGAATAGACTTTACTGATTGTTTACTGAACTGCAAAATACTAACAGGAAGTGCTATTGGCATTATGCCAAATGGTCAAAGAAATCTTACATAGCCAATATGTTATTAAACTTATAATGTATGCATCCAGATGGAGGCTGTATTGTGTATACCTCAAAATAAACAGATAATATCATAAATAATCAACTTGAGATCTTGTGATTTCAGTGATTTATGATTAAATATGTATATTGTGGAAATGTCAAAGCTAGCGCTTTACTGTCATAGGTAATAATGAGCACTGTACTATCTTGTGAGTATGCTGACTAAACAAGTCACTGACCATTTAAACATGTCACTGATTACTTGGGTCTAGGTCAGCTTGCAGAAATCCAGCTTGCCAAAACCCAGTTAGCCGAAACCCAGTTTGCCGAATAAACACGGATTATACATGACACGGTGTAGGCCTACACAGTGTAGTCTGTTTTTGGCCGCTAGTAATTTATACCTGCCAACTCTCACACATTATGCGCGAGTCTCACGCATTTGAGCCTATTTTTGACGTCTCATGCATAAATAATTTTCTCACGCATTAGCAGAATTCTCGCTCATGAACAGTTTTTTCAATAGTTTTTCTCATGCAAGAAGCAATATAGAGCAAAACGTGGTAAAAATGGCCCCCAAAACAGCAATAATCTAGGCAGAAACAGCCCCAAAATGGTCAGAAAATATTTACACAAATTAATTGTAAGTTGTAATTATTTTTTGTAGCCCTCGATATAGGCTTAGAATAGATTCTAAAAATATTTGGGTACGATTCCGCCTTATTCGGTCATGATTTATGGCATGTCGATCGCGCCAGCGTATTCAATTACAAAAACCGTTAGGATACTATATTAGTAATCATAATGAAACTTCATAATCAAATTATTAGATCTTAGTGATATTTACTTATATTATTTTTATTTTAAAGGAACTGGTGAATGTTTTACCAAGTTTTAGGCTAGGGGAAGATTACATTTGTAAATAAAATATTTGTGTCAGTTAATTTGGTTGATGGCATTCATGACGAAAATATTAAATCCGGCATGTTCCTCACTGCTTGAAATGTGTATTATATTTGCCTTACTTGAAGTTGACAAAGTAATTTGAATAAATATTTATATATTGATTTATGATTATGTTGGTTATGCATATGATTAGAGACCGTGCACTTGTAATTTACAATTTTTAAGTACAGTAGTTTAGTATTTATTCAAATATCCAAAACAAATATAAAATACAAAAATGATTCCAAATGAAAAAAAAAATACTTCGATTTACACTTATATTACTTTATTATTATTTCATAATTTAAATTAATATTACACAACTAAACAAACATATATCGTAAAGAAACATTAAAAGTGAACAAATATAAAATTAGAAAATTCCAAATAAACACATAAATACTTTGTTTTACTTGTGTTACTAAATTAATATTTCATAATTTAAATTAACATTACAACTAAACAAACATATATTGTATAGTAACATTGAAAGTGAACAAATATAAAATTTGAAAATTCCAAATAAACAAATACTTTTAGTTTACTTGTATTACTAAATTAATATTTCATAATTTAAATTAACATTACAACTAAACAAACATACATCGTAAAGTAACATTGAAAGTGAACAAATATAAAATTAGAAAATTCCAAATAAACAAATAAATACTTTGGTTTACTTGTAGTACTAAATTAATATTTCATAATTTAAATTAACAAAACAACACGTTCTCCTGATGCATTTCCAATACTGCTTGCCATCTCTCTCCTTCTTGTCTTTGGAATGCAGGAACCCCAGTAAATAAGATTAACACCCCCACCTTCTTGACAAGTATAGTATATTCGGTACTCGCAATCGTATATCGTATTGTGAGTAAAGGGTAAATGGCAATGGAGACATTTTTACCTATGTTTTAATCAAGAACATAACACTATTCAGAACAGCATAAAGGACAATGCCGCTTCATGATAGAATGAGCTGCGCAAAACAACAAAAGAACCTAAAACCCTGCAAAGGACGCATCAATGTCGTGCTATTAAAGTGTGCGCTATGTGAATTATAACAAGAGAATCTGAACACAACACATCGCGTGAAAGTGAAAGTGTCACAAAACACATCCTGAAATATAACAAAAGTAACTTCACGCCACGCAAGATGTAAGAGACATTACTGCCTCACAATAGATGTGCTACGCAACATAAAGACAATGATATGCAAGGCGTAATGGACATTGCTGCTTCGCAAAAAATCCGCCCATTCTGAAGTTTAAAAAAATCCTGGAAAATGTTCAACGTAGAGCTATAAAATGATTTTTTTTTTGGATTTAAAAGTTGTTCATATGATGATAGGTTAAAATTTTTAGGGCTTCCAACTTTAGAGTATCGTAGATTTTAAGGGTCAATTTAATTGATGTCTATAAAACGTTTCATACAGTAATCAAAGTGAAATCCTGATGAGGCCTAAAAAAAATGCTATGTTGCCCAAACACAGAAAAATATTAAAACAGGGTCGGTCGGTCAGATTTTTTGGTTTTTTTTACCTATATATAGATATCCTTTGTGAAAATGACTTGTACTGACTAGTTCTTTAAATGTTAAATTACTGAAGGCAAAAGCATCCAAATAGACAAAACTCAATGTATATGTATGAATTTTTCCCATTTTCATCAACAAAGTAGTGGCTCAGACACAGCGAGGAATTCAGATACAGTGAAATTGAGGTACTGTAGCTAGATCTAGGCGCCAACCTAGGCCTAATGTAGTATTTTTATATTGATTTGTTTCGAGTATGGTCATTTTGACCGCGCTAGATCGGCGAATAAAGGCAACCAAAGCTGAAATATTTGATTCAAAAAAATTTAGTACGAGCAAAAAAAAAAAAGTGCAGACCCTGGATTTTCGCGATTTTTGGGTCGGTCGGGTTTGGGCAACATAACCATTTTTTTTTTTTGGCCTGATAATAAGATTAAAATTATACAAACTGTATGTGAGAAAGGAACAAGGTCAAAAAAGAACCTTCATAAGTTCTTAACAAGCAAGTTCACTGTGGGCCATAACAGTTTGTCTTAATTACCACAATTTGCTAAATATCCATCGATTTTTCACTATTGGCGCTTCATAACTGAGGTTCCTCCCTTTCCGTGGAACATGCGGAGTGCGGTGGTGGTGGAGTGGTGAAAAGTTTGTTAGTAAAACAAACTAAAACAAATACAACTGTAAACACTATATATTTTATTAAAAGACATATTATTTATCAAAATACTTTGTTTATAATCAATGATTATATTCAGAAAATATTATCGACTTGAAAACCTAGGACCTGGTAAAGACGGTGCTAGGCTAAGTGTGACACTGTGTGTGTGGTTGACGTCGCGGCTTGGTTAGGCCTAGAATCTAGTCGGCAAACTGAGTTTTGGCCAATTGGATTCAGCAAACTGGGAGTTGACAAAATAGATTCTGGGAATCTGGTAGGATACTGATTACTTAAATGACATGTCCAATATTGGTGGGCCATATACTGTATATAGATTGATATTACTTGAACTTCGTTTATTGTATTTTTTTAAAATTTAATAATGTTGTTTTTGTAGTTTTTCGTCTATTGTTTGCCTAAAATGTAACTACGCCTATGGTAGTAATAAGTTGGCAAGACAACTCTAGCTTCTATACACTCTACTGTACTGGCTATACTTCCTTGCGGTTTGTTTAATAATGTTTGAATGTAAATGGCAATGAGCATTTCAATGATTGCCTAATAAAACAAAAATGAAACATCAGTGGTGGTGGTCAAGTGGTATTTAACATCCTGTTAGTTAATTGTCAATCAAAATCGTCAAATAAAAACCATTTGGGTTATGTCATGGCAAAACCACCAAGTTGTCGCAAAATAGAAAAATGGAGTTAATATTAAAATCATATTACACTTGTTGTAGGCCTTAAAATGTGGGTGAATTTATTAAAATCTGTAACCAAAGTTATGAAACAAAATAGACAAAAATTTCCTTTGTATTTCTTGATATTTCCTGTTGGTTATTTGCTTATTTCTCAATAACATCCTAAGCGGTAACTTGGTGGTTTTGCCAAACCTTGCCTAATTTAAAGTTCACTTAAGACTCGGTGTTTCTCCTGAGTACGGTTTTAGACGTCAAATTTACTAGTAAAAATTACAATATACCATAAAAATTTTGTTTCCTGAAAAGTAAACTATGATGATATAATTGTGATTCTCATATATTTTTGGACTACTTTACTCGTATTTTATTCGTAATACAGAAAAAATACAAGCATGCTCATGGAGGCCTATAGATGTAGATATTTGGGGTAGGGCCAAAACCAACCCAAAAGCCATGCATGACATGTCATTTTTTTGGACAACTTACCAGTATAAATTTTTCAACACACCAAATTCGCAGCGTTGTTTGCATCTACGGGTATGTATATAAATAGATGGTCTATTGGGAGAACACAGAGGCTCGCTGGTCCTTGGTTTAAATGTTTCAGCAGTCTTTCTGATAAGATATTAAGCTGTTGGTCCTGTCTACAACATGGGTCAAGGTGCATGTAAAAAAAACCAGAGTACATTCTTTACAGCCCTCAAATTTGGGCTTCGAAGGGCCAAGGTCATTTTTGACTGATTTTGAAGTGTACAACTGGCATAAACAAGCTACCAGAGGCCATTTTGTACAAGTTGTATCAACATATATTACTGAGAATAAGGGGCACCAAGGCCAAAGTGGCCTTAATGATTTTAAATTTTTCAAGGCACTGAGGCCAACTGGGAACCGGAGGAAAATGGCCTTGTTGCCTTTTAAGTTAAATTGGAGCCCTGCTATTAGGAAAAAATATAGCACTGCCCTCTGGTGTACTACCCATCACCAGAAAGATTCTACTGGCAATAAGACCATTTCAAATTTTTGTGGGTTATCCTTGGTATCTCATAACAATAAATAAATAAAATCAAATCATGTCAGTAAGGACTTTTAGAAGAAGTGGACGAGAATTGCGTTCTAGTTCTCTTATTGTGCGTATCAACGTCGTCGACTGCCGAACGTTCACTAAAGTTCTATCGTGTTTAGATTCCACTCGACGTGAACATACCACGTCTTACGTCATCATCGTAGTTCAGAAGATCAAAACAATTATGACGAATTTATACTGAACTCAATTATTTTGCTTTTTTAGACCTAAGTTAGGTAGGCCTAATTTACTAAAATTACTTTTCCTAGGTCTAGGTACTGTAGCCCTGCCTAGGATAAGCTAAGCCTAACCTTAGGCCAGGCCCTAGCCTACTGTAGGCTTGTGTTTTAGGCCAATTCCAGGGTTGCAATTTTAATGAATTTAAATTTTAAACACTAAATGTCTTTCACGAAAGTTCTTGGTTTGTAAGTATATTATAATTTATAAAGAATTCTGGTTCTCCACAACCAGCATTTTCCATTTCTAAGATTTTCGCCAACATAGCGATAGGCCGATAGCGTTTGCTGCCGACATGTTTACAGCAATGACGTCATGTTGCTCACTGAGAGAGCGAACTTCAAAATGCTGGTGAACACGTTATGAATTTTGGGAGTGGACATGATAGTCAACTTCATGCATGCGCTATTCATCAAAATGACATAAATTGCATCAGTTCACATGTGAACGTGTAAATCGAAAGCTCCATAACCTAAACAAGAGCGACCGCTCACCAGGTTCGCGCTTCCACTGAGATTTTAGGGTAAAAAAGAATTCTTCCATCAATTACTATATCACTAAGTGGGATACATTGCATTGAAGAAATTTTTGTAGTTTGACAAGGCAGTTAGGAATGAGAAATTGAGCTAAAAACAATTTAAAATTTTTAGAATGTTCATTCGTACACACTATTATTCTAAAATGGAAAAGAATGAACAGATCTTAAATAACGGCATTATGTTCTTTAACAGGAATCGAACCCACGACCTTAATAGAATGGTCGTTTTAAACGATGTCTTAACCGACATACCACTAATGTGTTCTTAGTATTTTTTACTGTTCTCCGGTGAAGCAGGTGTCTGGTTTTGTGGGTGTTGATGACACCATGGGGTGTAACTTAAAAAAACGGCAATGAACATTTGTTAGAAATGCTGTCTAATTTATATACAAAATTCCATGCATGTCCATTCAAAACTGGCGACGCTTGATGCTTTTAAATTTATGGTCGCAACAACAACAACCCCAACAACAAGAAGAATGAGTGAGGATTTACGGTCCACTTTGCGTGGACCAAACAAAAATACTACTTACAAGAACTTGAACATTGGTGTGCAATTTGTTGAGAATGGCCGTTAGTCTGGTGATGACTTCTGTGAAACGGTTCTTACTGACGGCTATCAGGCACTCAATAGTTTGTTCCCGGTCAATGGCTACAATACTGGGCTGACCACTTGCGTTAACTGGCAGCTAGAACATTGAAATACAAATGGTTAAATAAGGGTAAAGAAAAAAACTTGCATAATGCTATAAGTTTGTTTTCCTGTCGATCGTTAATCGAAAAATGGTGATTTGAATCGGCATTTTCGATTGTTAATTTTGAAAAATGACGATTTTCAAAAGGATCGACGATAAAAGCGGTCACTTTCGACATTAAAGAAATTTTGACGATTTGGATCATCAAAGTTAAACAGAGTAAATTCAACTTAAATCTGGGTGCTCGCGAGGCAACATTACCCGCGACAAGAATTTATTCCATTAAGAATGTTTTGGACCTAGAAATAAATCTCACATTTTGTTTATTTATAAAATGTTTGGGAGTTGTAACTTGCTTCAGAACATAAAATATACAATTATCTAACTAATATAAAATTGCATTGAAAGGTTTGTCAAATTTGTTTTATTGCAATTTTAATTAATCGTGAAAATTTACGAATTTTGTTGCGCACAGCATAGTAAATAGCGGAAATATAGCGGTCCAGTGTGATTTGAATTTTATCGTTAATTTTTAACTTTTTTATATTGATTCAAAATGCCGTTTCAAATCAGCGATTTTGGACTAACGATCGACAAGAAAACAGGCTTTACTTGTTCACAGAGCTGGAGCTTGTTCATAGTTTTTGGAACAGATGAGAAGGTGATACCTGACCTGGATAGGATGCTTGTCTATCACAGGTACCCAGGCCTTGACTTTAAAAAGTGAGGAAGAGCGATCAATCCCCTAACACTCACCTAAAATGTCCTTGAGGTGTGCCATTCAAGTACACCCAAAACTGGTAAATTTCTACACACCAAGATACAAACACCACACCTGAATGTGTTGTGTAAAGCAATTTGGAGCACATCTGCAATTTTCAGAAGGCAAGGTATGGGTACACATTGCATACTATAGCTAGAAATACGTGTGTAAGGAGGTAAATTTAAATCTCAAAGAACTGACAACCTTTTAATTTAATTTTTTTTTTATTATTTGCCAAACTGGCTAAAAGATTCCTGTTTTTTAAGCTAAATTACAAATTATTTAGTAAAATGTTTAAAAAAATAGAAACCGACAAGTGCCTGCAAAATAGACAGTATTTTGGTTTTTCATTAAAGCTAATTTGGCGAAAGAGCTCATTTTGTTTTTGCAAGATGATTCCACTCAGCATTGGCGACTTGGTGAATGGTTCGAGTAAGCAAAGATAGGAAATACAACAGCTAAAGTTGTTAAAAAGATAGTAATAGATGTCTACTGTATTAAAGAAAAGAAAATTCCCATAAAGAAAAGAAAATTCCCAATAGATAATTTTTTTTTTAATACTGTACTTATGCAACATTCTTTTGGCCTCATGATGGTTCCGTAACATACTTTTTTCATTATATTTTAAATATAAATTTATATTTTCAAAATTAATTTGAACAATTTTTAATTTTATTGATAAATTACCTATAATGTAACAAATAACAAATTGTTATTTGAAAAATATACTTATGTAGGATTAAAACTATAACACAGATATAATTTAACCCTAATAATAAGCTGTAGTTATGTAATGCCGTGCGGTATCATACTGTATGATGCGTTCTGGAACGTTCTTGCGACAACATGTCACAAGATTTCATTAAACCAAAAGCATTGGCTGTGTATTTCATGTGACGGGATGTTCTTTTTAAAACCACAAGCGGAGGTGGCTGAATTGTCTGACATTACAAAATTATGTAACAGGTATAATGAATTACAAATCAGTCAAATTATATAATCTACAACCTAAAATTAATGTCACCTTACTCTATGCAGAGAACATGATGTTAACTGCATTGCAGGCCTAAATCAAAGGCATGAGCTTTGCTTAATTTGTGGTTTTGAATGGTTTTTAATATGTAAAGTGCAATACAAAAAAGTTGAATTTGGAAACAAGGGTACAAATTAAATTATGCATATGGAGGAAAGAAAAAAAGGGTTAAATGGAAAAAAATCCTAAAAGTCAGCACCCACTGTATGGGTGCTGCCAGCTGGCCACTGTATGGGTACTGACAGCTGACTACTGTATGGGGATACAGTGGAACCTCGATTTTACATACCTCAATTTTATGAACTCTCAATTTTACATACTCCTAAATTTAACTAAAAATGGTATTTAAATTATTAAGTTTTACACTTAAATTTAAACTGGACATGGTGTTGAAAATGTGTTCAGATTAACCAATATTTATAGATTTTTGTTTACTTAAAATCCTCTAGGCCTAAATAATGTGTAGTTCTAGTAAATAAATGGGGAAATAAGTAAGGAACTCAAATTTACAAACGCCCAGATGTACATACCCCCTTTGGTCCCTTACAGTATGTAAAATTGAGGTTCTACTGCAAATGAAATGAGATCACTCCCTATTTTGGAGTGAATTTTAAATATTTGGAGTGAAGTTTCACTTTTTAAAAGAGTTAAATTCACTCTTATGAGTGTCCTAAGTGATCACTCAAAGAAAAACAAAAACTCTTATATACAAACAAAACAAAACTCTTATGAGTGTCCTAAGTGATCACTCAAAGAAGAAGTAAAAATTTATTGCATGGCAAAAAAAAAATGAGATCACTCACTATTTTGGAGTGAATTTTAAATATTTGGAGTGAATTTTTCCACTCTAATGAGTGTCCTAAGTAATCACTCAAAGAAAAAGTAAAAAAATCACTCTAAAGAAATGAGATCACTCAGTATTTAGGAGTAGAACTTTAAATATTTGGGAGTAAATTTTAGATATTTGGAGTGAATTTTAAATCATTTGGAGTGAATTTTTCACTTTTTCTTGGAGTGATCACTCAGGCCACTTTTCAAAAGTTCCTTTTACACAGAAAATACCGCAAGGATACCATAACCATGCCGGCATTATTGCCAGTCTTTCACACAGAAGGTAAAATTTCGGTAATATAACGGATTCCTGTTTGAAAGGGTCCGAGCGAAAGGTGTAAAATTGACAGTCTTATACAGGTTTCCAACTTTGAACTTTGTTTATAATTACGCTTCACTGCTTAAGCAGGCATTACACTTTGGAACCTTTCATAAACATCCGGCCTAAGGCAGTGACGGTTAATGGTAATATGTCTGAGGTGGTCTAACAAATGCCAGCACTGTGTCGGCATTGAAGAGAAAGTACCCTTTCACACTAAAACTGGCATTTGCAAATTTCCGCAACATTTCCAGTTTACAGTTCTGTGTGAAAGGGGTTCTAGAGTAGATTTTTACTCATTTACATTAAGAGCAGGAAAAATTTTCACTTTCTGATATTTATTAGAAGTACAATAATTGCTAATAAATGTAATGGAATATAAATGTAAGCCTTAATAACAATTTCAAAATTGTGTAGCAAATGTTCATTTTTGTGTAGAGTTTCACTTTGCTACACTGGTGGGCATGTTCCCTGACGAGAGTAATTTAGATAAAGATTGTTTTTCAGTTTGTGAACCGATGCAATAAAATTAGTGTCCTAATTGGTCGCATTCAACATGGTTTAATTACATTTCTTGGTGTGATCACTTCGGTCGCCCCTCAAAGAGTAGACTTTACTCTTTTACATTAAAGAGAGCATGCCACTGCCACTGACCAAGGACCTAAAAGAACCATGGTCAGCATCAATAACAGGGTTCGATTTTCCCCACAGCACAGCATCCTGGAAAATTTAATAGTGAAATTTGCAAAACAGTTAATCACCAGAACCATGGTGCGAGCGCGCCTCAAACCCGTGCTATTGTTATGCTATGGTTCACAGTTTCCCTGCTTTTAACTGCTCGGCCATACGACTTGCACAAATTGCCTGTACAAAATATCTAAATATAATTGTGATTGTTTGCCAAATATGCTGTGTGGTAGATCCAGTAGAAAAAGAAGTACAACCACAGCAGGCATGTGGCAAAACAATACTTAATTTTTAAAATCTTGATTCACTGCCAAAGAAAACCACAGAAAATACAACAAAATACAGTAATTTGTTTTGATTAATATGTTGTTACTGTTTTCAAACGGTTTATTATGACATCATTTACAGAGAGTACCAAATACAGATAGAAACTACACAAATTCATAATCACAACATAAGCACATGCTCTCAGAAAAACCAACCTATAAAAAAACATACACAAACATACATTTAAGGCCTGATCACATTCGTTGTGATTTTACATTGTTATCAAATTCTAACCATTTACAATGTGAAAAAAAATAAGCTTGTTAACAAGTACTGGTTAATATAAAAAGAAGAACACTAGAAGCAAGTAAACAATCTTGTTTTGAATCAAAAGATATGTAAAGTAACTCGCACTTATATCTATTCAAGAGTGGACTACACACACACTCACAACATACAGAAGAACCCACAGTCTCTAGCCGACAACCACCCTAGGCTCTGCCACAATGAAAAGAATACCTTCAAAAACAGCCCGCCTAGCCACCGACACTCAACGAAATTATATTTACCTGTTCTTCAAATCTTGATAGAACCTTTAAAACCCATTCGGTGGGCTTATTGCCTGCCATGTTGACAAAAATGGCCAAAAAATTTGTAAATCTCTGCCTTTACATTCTTGATCATAATTTGATAATGACCTTGAATGGTAGCTGTTTGTTGGTTCGTACTTCCGAAAAAATTTACTCCAATCAATTATCAAATCAAGAGGGCGGGCGTATCTAATTTAAATTTTTTCATTGACAACATCAACATAATCTCCCACGATTACTTGTAAATCTAATTAGGGCTAATATATTCAAGAAATAAAACAATATAAAGGGGAATGTAGTAAATGTTAGATATTTAATAGGTTGATAAATAAGATGTTATTTGCTTTGTAATATTATAATTATCGTATATAGGTTTTAACCCAGTGTGGTAGACCCTCTCTAGACTAGGCCTAGGCCCTAGAGGGCCTATAGGCTAGGCCGTGGGGTGGCCGTGTCGGCTCCATGAACAGTCGAGCCTGTTTAGCTGGTGGGCATTAGATACAGGCCTAGATCTAGCCTAGAGGCCTAAGGCTATTCAGCACATTATGACAAAAACACTATCCACCATTTAAAAACTTTTAAGGCCCTAGAGCTCCCTTTATCTAGGCCTAGAGCTTTGACCGACTAAATGATAAAATGGTATTTTGTTTATTTCTCCATGGCTTAAATAAAATTAATTTTGTCGTTAGCTAGGTCACGGGTTTACTGTTAAAGCAATTACCATGGCTTTACCTACTATGCCCGCATATTGGACCCAACGCTACAAGAACATCCAAGAGCGCACTATGGTGTCACGGCGCCAAAATGAGGCAGACTTTCGGGACAAGTGGGATAACACTGCCAAGTACTTCAAAACACAGGACGTAGAAACTGTCAAACAGAGTGGATGGATGTCAGAAAGATCCTTTCAGGGAAGGTAAGTTGTAAATTTATAAGAGTTTTTGTTTTAAAACTAAAAAAAAAACATATTCAAGTTTTCTCCAAAGAAAACAACCATTTAAAATACCCTACCGTTCTTTATATTATTGTCAGGTGAGGATCCAAGAGGGGCCCGGATCCTTCCCTCCCTTCCCCTTGATTTGGCAGGATATTATTTGCAGCTGAAAAAATAATTTTTTTTGCACGTTTTGGGCCACTAAAAGTGCACCAGAGAGCATCTGTAGAAAACAATTTTCCCAGACCTATAGGCAGGCCCTGGACCCATGCCTGTTGCCATCAGTTTGCTGTTAAAATATCATACCTATGCTTATATAACTTGGCATCAGGCCCCCTCTTTTTTGTGTCATTGTATCCACCCCTGATTGTGGTATACTTGAGATTTATTTTTCTTGCATTCTTTTAGTATGGATACCTACAGGACAAGAAATGCCAAGGAAGAGAAAGCTCGGAAATTGCAAGTTAGAAAAGAGCGTCTCAAACTTCTTTTACAAACTGAAAACGACAAATATGAAGCTGAATTGAGGGGACTATCCAAAGGAAACTACATGCGATTATCAGATATGAGAGAACGCACAGATGAACTTAAAACTAAACGTGAAAGTCAACGCAAACAGGTTAGAAATGCTGCTTCTGGGGAAATATCAGGAATGTAATTTTGAGCCAGCAGTCGGTGCAATTTCCAGCTAATGATGATTTTTGCATTGGCTACAATTGGTCTAATTGAATTTGTAGAATTTTAAGCTTACGCTTTCCACAATTAAGCAAGTTTTATTCCATATAAATTTTCAACATATTTCAGTTGGTATTTATTGCCATTACAGTTGACAATTTAGTTCCATTCGTTAAGAATAAGCAATTAAACAACGATTTTTATTGTATCCTTATAAATGCTTTTTTTTTCTAATTTCCCTCTGTTTCACAATTCAATTGAGGCAAGTAAATAAAATAATTATTTTTGTGAACCAAACTAGAGTCAAAAAACTTAAAGGAGCACCGCAGCTGACACTACACTTTTTTTTTGTAAGCATTAAAATATAATTTTATTTGTTTTGTACATAGAAATTAAAACTGCTTGATTGATTAATGAAATAAATTCTTGTTGAATTGTTACAATGTAAAACATTGTTTTATTTATTTTTCAGATTGCAGATGAAAGAATGTATGAACATTGGAAAAAAAATAATCCAGATTTAAGGAAAGTATGTATTGCAGTGGCAGTGCTACGGGCAGGGGGTGGGGGTGACTACACCCACCCACCCCTGTCAGGGGACCTTTTCCCCCTACTCCTGCAATAATAGGATGACTTACACTCATGCTTCATCAGAATCCTGGCTATCAAATTTTAATTGACAAAAAACTTTGATACATCCATATTTGGTAATGATATTCCTATGTATGGTAATGATGTGGTGTCATCATGACCATATATAGGCATATCAAAGTTTTTTGTCAAAGATAGTCTGGATTTAGCTATATGCAAATATGAAATTATACTATAAAGCATGATGCCCTAAGTTTTGATACCTAAGTCTTCTACACCACTGCAGTGTTACAATAAAACTTGGATGGTGCAGTGATCTCATTTTAAGCCGGCAGCCGGCGCAAAATCCAACTATAATGATTTCTGCGCCAGCTACAATTAGTCTTATGGGATCTGTAGAATTGATAACTTTATACTGTCCACAGTTTGACCCATTAAAGCTCCAGCTTATTTCAATCTAACTTCAATAAACAGGTATTTATTGCCTTATATTTGACAGTCAATCCCAATGGGTGTTTGCGAAGAATTAAGTAATTCAACAATTATTTAACTCTTTCACTGCGTGCCCCCGGTACTACCGGGGATAATAAAATGTTGTTAAACAGCCTGCCCCCGGTGCTACCGGGGGTATGATAAATCGTTATTTTAAGGTACTTGGCTATTGCTAAATATGCCCTCTTTAGTTTTTATACTATCCACGACAAATTTCCAATTTAAAAATAAAATGCATTCCCCAGAATATGTGCCCTCTATAGTTTTTATGAAAAAATTCATGTTTTTTCATTATTTAAAATGAAAAAAATGGTTCAAACTTTTGATATTTTTATTCATTGTATGTGTCTGCATTATGATCCAGTGTAAAAATTGTATCCAATGAACATTTCTTTGAAAAAAAGTAGAGTTTCACAGATTTGATGAAAAATTGAATAAAAATGGATACCATGACGCCATGTGACGTCATCATTATGCAAATTATCAATTTTTCCCCTCCCACAATAGACCAACATCCTGCCCACCCAAACACAAAAATAATTTTGAAATAATATCGTTTAGTATTTTTTTGACATTTATTTAAAATATCACCTATTTTCCATACAAATGTCGCACACAGGTGGGATTAACACCCAGCAGCGAAAAGATTAAATACCATCTTTGTAAAGCTATGTTTTTTAGGTAATGGGACAACTCCCTCTACGAACTTCCTATATTCTTTTTTTTTTCTTTTTGCAAAAAATGATTTTTTTTTAAATTTATGTCAAATTCAGCAGTGAATTTCTCTTAAAGAATGAAAACTGTGTGCTTTTAAAATCTCAGTCTCATGATGGAAGCTTAAGGAGTGTTGCTGTATATATATTATATAAGGACCGGAAACAGCTATTTTTAATCCTAGCATCACTACATTGCTCAATGCAAGATAGTAATAATAATAATGATAATGATAACAATAATAATAATAAGATTTTTAAATATCGCCTTACACAGTAAAGTCTCAAGGCTCTGTGGACCAGATGTTACACATTCATAAGACTTTTACGCCCCTAATGGTCCTGTCATGTCCTGCTGCCCAAATAACGGGCGCTACATTCTTCTGTCCACATAGCAGGGAATGTATAGACCAGTACACCAGGGTAACCCCCTACTCATCTCGAAAGATGTACTGAGTTCTTTATAGTGCACATGTACTTATCTGAGAAGACTTGTTCCACCACCAGAACCATGGCTGACAAAATCCCCAGGGTTTCTGGTTTTTCAACTTCGGAGCCATGTATTTATCGGATCGATTTCAAGGACAGTGATTATGAATTTAATAATTTAAAAAATATTACACTGATGATTCGAAAAAAAGCAAGGAACAGTTAATTTAACTGTTCCCTGGTAAAAGTTAGAAGCGACATACATTCCATTTTCGGGGCCATTTGACGTTTTTATTGGGGGAATGGTAGCGGTATGATCAACAGGCGAAATACTGGCGGTGAGGTTCTCGTCATTAACGATACTGCCTTTTAATTTATATTATTTTTTTTTCTTTTTATTAAATTGAAATTTATTTAATTTATATATTGTTCTAGAATGTCACTGTAAAACAAACACTAAATTGTGGTAAAACGTAATAAACATAAAAAGAACAGTAGCAGTTGTGAAGGTTGGATTAATCTGTTTTGATTCACTGGAGATTGTATATCAAATCTGTATTATTTTCGGGTTTTTTCTAGCTTTCGCCAAAGGAGTGAACAGTCAAAAAATTGAAAATTGAGTTATTTATAAATACTGAATCTATAAATTATTATGTATAACACGCAAAGAAATAAGTTTAATACGAAGTTATGAACAGTTCGAAAATTTATAATTGAGTTTTGAGAAAACTTTTTGTAAGATTTGTAAGATTGGTTATCAGTATAATAACTCTGTAACAAAGCAGGCTTATTTTAAATGGCAATTGTTTTTTTAATCATATATCTGGAATTAGTAGTAAAGTTGAATTTCAAAACTGTATGTTACAATTTTTTGATTCTGGCTATTTTGGGAAAGCAAAACTAGATTTGCGACTTATCCCTCGTCTGTATTAGCTCTGAAACAAATTAGAAAAGGAAGGCCATGATTTCACTACATTCTGACTTTTATTAAGTCATCATCAGGAATCATTTCTAATGAACAATGACTTACTGTTATTCTACTTCATTTAAACATAACGCATCTATTGTTTTCCATTATTGTATTGTTGTTCCATAAAAAAAATCACGTTTGCTACATAATTCTTGTATTTTTTTTGTATTTTGTATTTTTAAATAATTTTATTTTTTTCCCTATTTGTTATGAATGTATATTTCGAAATAAAGGATGAATGAATGAATCAATGAAGTAATGAAAAAATGAATGAATGAATGACAATTGGAATTGCATTTGCGCCTTTGCAATTGTTATTAAAACACTGAGAAATGTCGCATTTCTAAGTATCACCCGTTGGCTGACATCTATCAACATACGGATAATATGGACTTACACAATGGTTATCAGAGGCATGGACGAATCCAGAATTATTAGTTATAGGGGAGGTATCTGGTAAATGCTGTTTATGATTTTTTGTATGAACATGAAAAGGAAGAGTGTGCATGGTACGTTGTGCAATTGGATATAAAAGAAGTAAGAGAAGCATCGAGTTTGACTTTGTTTAATTCGAAGCCACACCATGTATTATGTCTGTAGATAAAATCAAACCTCCTTGATAAAATAAAGCATTAAATAATTTCTTCAGCCGTCTTTCTTCTTTATGAATATTGCGCTATGAAAATCTAAAAAAAAAAACAACTAAAATTATTTTTATTACTAAAATTATGACAGACTGACCTCATCTCATGAAACTTTTATTGATTTTGTTTAATTTTCCATTTTGGACCAACAAACGTTTCCGTATTTGTAGAGTTCAAAATTTTCAGTAGTTTTAAAATTATATGAACATCTTATGAATGATTTTTTTTTTCTGTTTGTACTTTGTAGTGTTTGTTATATAGGGCCTAATTGGACATTGTAGTTTCAACATATACACCACTATGCACTTTATATTTTCGGAATCAGTTTCTACCAACGTTAATACAGAAGTTGTTCTCATTGTTGTGTTTATTAATGTCAATTTCGACATTATGGCGTGGGAAAGTAGGCCTATAATATTTGTTTTAAAGCTATTGACACCGCAAATGATACATTAAGCGCCATGACGCTTTTAAGATGTTTACGGTGTTTAAATTTAAAGGGGGCACTTATTTAAAATCAGATTTTAAACTTCATCATGTGTTTTACATAGACCCCACGTTTGCCTTGATTATTAAAAGGTGGTGGTTGTCTTAGTTATTTAATATTATGCAGATAACAACAAATCGCTCTATTACAGATACTAATTTTGTTTGCCTCCCAGGGTGATTCATGATGATTACATTTTTTTCTAGTAGCCGAAATGCTGGTCTATCTTACTTCTTAAAATTGAAATACTTGCTATAATTTAAATATTTTCTTCAAATAGCATGCTTCTGAATTGCGATATCGAACTTTACAATATAATCCACGACATTTTACTGAATTTATTGTGAAAGTGTATTGCTATCCAGAATTAACACTGGTTTTAAAATAAATGCCAAATTATCGGTCCATATGGTATGTCATCACTGCTTGATAGGCCTAGTATAAAATATCATTAGGCTCAGTTGTTATTAAAATAATATTTTGCTGGGTTCATTATTTAACAGTTTTGATTATTCGAGAATGATTTATTTTTTATTTAAACAAGTCGATCCGATAATGCTATAAGCAAAAAACATTAAAGTTAAACTTTAGTATACTTTCTAGATTCTGACTATTATGATGGCCTACTTCGCTACCGGGTGGTGTCAGTGTTAGTCGCGGAGTTCAATCCGGTTCACACATCCCTGCAATTTGCATAATCATACATCTGCAATTTTACTTTACTTGGTTTCTTTAGCAATTCTTAATTTTATATCCGTCATGTTAATATTGTCAAAGAGAAAACAAACGTCCAACTGTATGTTACAGTAAAAGGTTTTGGAGATGAGGGCGACAAATGTTGGGCATGAATGGCTACGACATCTGTCATCTACCATGCGACGTTCGTATACTGGGCGTTTACAAGGCAGATTCGACTGTCGTCGTAGACCTAATTGCTGCGAAGCAGCTAATCCTAATTTGTACAGCAATTTGACCTCTCGGGGTCATTGTGTGTCAGATTAGATAGGCCTGAACGCCCTGAACAGTGGAGTTTTGTTTTTTAGATTACCTATTCGTACAGTTTCCGGCCCCGATCGAGTATACGTATTCAGCCAAACGACTATTTCTAGGTTGGCAGGTTTCCTATCACGTCGGCCATACGCCAGCCCACGGAGAAAAGAAAATCTATTTTCTTTTCTCCATGGCCAGCCAGCAATCTTTGGCTACGTGTTAACGAATACGGTCCGAATCGTCCAAATTATTGGTACGGGTTGGTTTAGGTAGGGGTTGTCCTGTATTCGCCGGTATTGTAAAGAGACGACCAGAAGGAAGGCGCGAGAAAAACGATTAGATACTGGCTTAAAAACGAGCCTTTAGATGCCAGTCTACAAGCGTCGGCTTTCCTCATAAACCGGGTTCGTAAATCCTCATAATATTGTGACTGGCCATGGAGAAAAGAAAATCTCTCCTACAGTATTTTCTTTTCTCCGTGGGCTGGCCTATGGCCGACGTGATAGAAAACGTGCCAACCTAGAAGTAGAGTCGTTTGGCTGAATACTTATACTCGATCGGGGCCGGAAACTGTACGAATAGGTAATCTACAAACGTCGCCTAGAGTAATTGATTTTACCCGGCAGAACAAAAGAACAAATCTCCACTGTTCAGGGCGTTCAGGCCTAATCTAACCTAATCTGACACACAATGACAAATTGCTGTGCAGATTTGGATTAGCTGCTTCGCAGCAATTATTTATCCAAAGCAGCCGGGCCAGTAGCTCTATATTAGTCAATCTTAGATACAAAACAATTGTGGAACATGTGAATGCGGCGAAACACAACTAAACCGAGACAGACCAGCGATAGTAACCTCAAATTAGCTAAAGTTTCAGCCAATCTGTGAAAAAATAACATTTTTCGACTGATTTGAGTAGGTATGGGAGTCAACATTTACCAAACAAAAGTTAGGTGGGGTAGGGGTGGGGAAAGTGCTTTTTTACAAGGTCAAAAGTCATTGACCTTTGCTAAAATTTCCAATAATTGTATCTCGGGAATCCGATATGTTACATGGATGATAATGGCATCAAAATGCAGAAAATTGTACTAAAAAGGCAACTAAAATACATTTTGATGCCTGAAATTAATTTATGACTTCCAATTTGAGGTCAAAGTTCGAAGTAAAAATTTTATTAGTGATCTCGGATTGATCTGTAAAAAATTCTATAAAAAGGTTTCTTAGCTGATTTGAATAAGTATATGTGTTAATATTTACCCAAAAAAAATAGATAAAAGGGGAGGGGTTGAAAGTGTGCTTTTTACAAGGTCAAAGGTCATTGACCTTTACTAAAATGACCAAAAATTGTTTCTCTGAAATTCAATACGGAACGTAGATAATATTGGTGTCAAAATGTAGAGAAATGTACTAAAAACAAATAAAAAACTGTTTGATGCCTTCAAATGTGAGGTCAAAGGTCAAAATAAGAATTTGTTCAGTGTATTCGCATATTAGTCACATCTTAGCCAATATCAGTTAAGACCTGAGAGTAAACAATCATAGTATATTTTCAACTAACTTATGTATATATATTCTATATGTCATTGTTTAGGCATAAGGCATGCATACCTTCTGCGCAGTTTGTGTCAAAGGTCATAGGTCATAGAGATACTACAGTAAAAACAGTATCATAAGAACAATATACATGTATACATGTACATACAATTGAATAACCTAATATATTGTAAGAGGCACAGAAGTGTATCGCGAGAACAACAAATATGAACATTTACAGTAACAGTAGCAGAAATAATTTTGGTTTCCTTTTCATCACTAGTCGTTAACTCTTCTTCATCAATGCTCTCTTCACTAGAGCAGACGTCCACAACACACTCTGCAGCAAGCAACACATTTCATACCAGACTTAATCAACAGCATTACATTGTTAGTCAATGCCTCTCTCCTTCCTGACAGTTAAAACAATTCCTTTGAAGAGGTTTTTAGGAAGTTATATCACCAGGGTCAATGACTAGTGTACACAAGACTTTGCCATAGGGCAAACTGCGAGTGAAAATGAAGGGAGTGTTGTGTTATTGCATCCTCTGAAAGGGGTAGCCTGGAGGATCAATTTCTCATTTAGCTGTTTGTTTCTGAAGTTTTAGGAAGCATGCCTTTTTGAGAGAGTATCTCCACAACCATACGTGATCTACATGGTCTTTACCCCAGCTATTTTAATTTCTGAGTGAGGTGAAACGTTATGTGGGAATGTGTTGGTAACATTCCTGGGATAATTCCATTTGTAGATTGCAACCTTTGTGTGCCCATATATGAAAGAAACAGTGCCATTCCAGACCAGGCATAGTAGAAAAGAAATACTTCTATGTAGATGTTTTTCAAATGCAAACTGTTGAGATGTTACAGACCATATCCGTTTCTAACTGCAGGTACAAATTCGTGCAGTTGGCTGGTCGATGGTAGAATAGCAATAACAAAATGTCAGCATCTTAGGCAACAACAACAACAGCAGCAGCAGCAACAACAACAACAATATCTACACGTTTGACTAAACCAATTGCAGTCTGTGCAATTAGAGTGTCAGCATCATCTGTTGCTTGATGCACAGTGATATTGTAGCGTTCCATCTATGAGCATATCATCTAGATTTAAGCTTCATTGTTTTTTTACATTTGCCAGAAATACTTTGTCACACGATATGGTAAAGTCTGAAGAAATCCAATTAGATCTTGATGATGAGTATCCTGTTGAAAGCATGAACACGACAAAGAACTGGCTTAGACAAAAGTGTACTGTAGATACTCTTGTTGCCGTTTTCGCCCATACTGAAATTTTGGAATTGCTAATCTGCAATCGATCAGCCAACTGTACAAATTTGTACCTGTAGTCAGAAATGGATAAATGGATGGGGTCTACAACATCTCAACAATTAGCATTGCTAACCTCTCTAGAGAAGAGTTTATTTTCAACTGTCTTGGCAAGGAAATGACAATGTCACTTGCATCTATACTATGGGTACATAAAGGTTTGAATCTACAAAATGCTGCTGCAAATATCCTAAGAATGATATCAACACATTCTCAAAGAGCACTTCACCCTCACTCAGAAATGAAAAATGTTGAAGTAAAAGCCACAAACCGTATGGTTGTGAAGATACTCCCATCGAAAAGGCAGGCTTTCTTTAATTTCAGAAGCTGCAAGAGGGAAATGTTATCTGGTGATATCACTCCCCAAAGTTCAAGTTCAAGTTCAAGTTCTTTATTTCACCAATTCATAAGAAATAAAATAGTATAATAAAAATCGGTGGGGTTGA
>JAOTQE010039895.1:0-10013 GCA_025631205.1 Nesometra sesokonis
AAGTCTAAAGTGACTCATAATGTGAGGTCTCACCACAAAATGAGTCGCATCGTAGGTGAGATCAAATTGAGATAATCGCAAAAATGTGAAGTCTAAAGTGACTCATAATGTGAGGTCTCACCACAAAATTAGTCGCATCATAGGTGAGATCAAATTGAGATAATCACCAAAATAAGTCAATTTTTTGAGAAATTTAGTTTTAATCTATTATGAGTACTATAGCAATTATTTTTCATTAAAATATAGTTTTAGGTCAGTTTTCTTGCAGAAAAGTATCCTTCTTGCAGAATTTCTGAGATTTATAGTCTCTTGATTATTTATTTTTTTATTTCTTTATGGGCGATTTTCTCAAAACCATGGTTCCATACATGAAAATTTCAAATGCTCATATCTTTGGATCTATGAATGAATGTCATTTAAAATGTAGAGTACAGCTCTATTAGAATGTACCAATAACTCAATTTTGGATTTCCCTACCATGAGATTCATTTTGTGGTGAGATCTCACATAGATACTAACGGGAATTGATAGAATACCAAGTTCAATTAATTTTTATATATAGGCCAAGGATTTAAAATTAGAGGTCATAAAATTACAATTTTTACCTCAATCTAAACTGAGAGTATGTCAGAAATTTTTTTCTGATACTGTATGTAATATTTTGAACTGTTTACCCAGCCATGTGATTGAAGCAGATATGCTAAATTTTAATTTTTCGATTTATGCCTCTTTTGGTTTGGCTTTGACACAAATGCATCCTTGAATATAGTGAAAATTGTGTTAATGGTAAAATTGAAAGTTACAACCAAAAGCACTAACAGATACAGGTGGTATAGAAAGTAAACAAGTACTAGAGTCCCAAATACTGTATTAAACTCAATCCAGACTATCAAATTTTCTTTGACAAAAAACTTTGATGTACCCATATATGGTAATGATATATCCATGTATGGTATTAATATGACAGCATCATGACCAAATATAGACATACCACAAACCATAGAGCTATAACAAAAACTAGAAAAGCAAACTACCAACAGATAAATTTTATTGATTGTGGGACGGTCAACGGTACCTCCCATGAATGTAAGCAGAATGCATTCAGTTTGATCTTCCTTAGAATACACATGGAGATGTAGTTTAAATGGTTTCTATGTCAAAATTCTAAGATGGTTTACATCTTGACTCAGTCAGTAACAAATTTACTCAACAGTAGAAAAAATAGTAGGCCAAATAAATGAATGTTTAGCGTCACCGCCCCCTCCTGAATTTAAAATTGATTATTCTATATTTTTAAACACCAGTAATAAAAAAATTATAAACAGCACACAAGAATTGTGGGTATTTTCCTTCTACCTATATTTCAATATAATAATTGACCCTGCTGTACTTAAACAGATTCATCCCCAAACTGGGGTAAAAAGAAACTCGTTTTGGAATTGTTCAGAGATTGTATGCCAGTATAAAAAGTGATATCATTGGAAAAATGAATTCTAAATACTGTATTGAATGGGATGAATTGGAAGTACATTCTCTAGTTTATACATATAGCTCTACATATATTGTATTAACCATAGATTTATTATAACAGCTAGATGGTGAACTTCACTATAAGATTGCAATCTCTGTAAGTGTCCTTCCCAAAATTGCCTTCAGCTTTTAGCACCAACATAAGTTGACTGATATGACAACTGTTTTACAATTATTGCATTTTCAACATACGTTTGTCATACAAAATATTTACTTATATTTGGCCCCATAAAAATTATTATTAGTTTATCACCCTACCATAGCATAAAAACTGATGAGGGCAGGTTTTTTTTTTCTAACCGACCCTCCAATGTATAGTGATGTCACGTTGGGGTACTAGATCATCCATCATTATTTTACACTCACGCAATTACGACGCAGATACCAGCGTACCAGCCTGCAGCGAAATATTGATAATTGTAGACATCCCTAGTTGTGTACATCGGTGTGAGCTCGAGAATCGATCATATTAATTTATGTTAAGAAAATCCAAAGCATATAAAGTGAATAAAAAGCGTTTGAATAGTAAAATGAGTAAAAAAGGGATGGATTTCCCCAAAAGTGATGCATGCGGGGGGGGATTAACTAATAATTTTTATGGGGAAAATATATTTTATTTTCATCAATGAGTTTCATTGTTTGGATTCCAAAAGCAGGAGGTTGCATCCATGAAACTGCTATGGGGCTATGCAATCGATGGAAATTCGCATTCTAGTTCTTAAAATAATAAATCTATGGTTTGAACCCAATTAACCTTCATACCATCTAGGCTACAGTAATAATAAAGTTTTTATTATCGGAATTTCAACCAAATTATAAAAAAAGTTATAACTCTCACCAGCGTATGTTGGGTATAGGAGAGACACACATCAGCAAGCATGGCGCCGCGACAGAGTCGCGGGGTCAAAGGTTAAAAGCGGATGCATGCAGGTTACTGTCTGCGTAGTTTTTTACCTACCCTTAACATTATGTGGTGTAGATTGTGTTTGTACTACGTTAGAAGCCGCTGCTGCAGCAAAAGTACCTCGTGTTAGTGTTAGTGGTCGATCGGTCCGTTCCTCCCCAGAGGGCGCTGTATTACTCTCCCCTTCTGCACCTTCTGCAGGAGCTTCTAGATTCTCAGCACCATCAAGTCTTTTAGAAAGAAAAAATAAATTTTGCATGCTAAGATTTATCTTTCTTTCCATTTATTAATATTAACATATTGGATTATCAATAGATTTACTTACAGAATTCAATTTCACTGATGAATGTTCAGTGAAATTCATGTCTGACAAATTACGGGGTTTAAAGTAAAAAAAAGACATTACAAATTACCTATTATTCTATGAATTTGACCTTCCATTTATGAGAGTTACATGTATGTAACATTATTTTAATTTTCAAATCTGCAATTTACCTACATTTTTAACACTGTAATTTGAGTAGCAGAACAACTTTCAATTTGGGACTCAATTTGCAAAATGTGATGCCCCATTTATTACAGTAAAAATTTTGCGAATTTTTATCACTGAAGTTGCAACTAATTGTCGTATAGATTTATTGATATCAATATTAATCTCCTTTGAACATTCATAAGAGTATCTTTAACAATAGATTTAACCTTGTGTTACTTATGTGGGAGCAACTGGGACAGAGGTTACAGTTCAGAATCCCAATTGAAGTCAGAAGTTTTAGGCCCACGCTTGCCAGTTGCTTTTGCACTTGGGCAATACACTACATTGCTTCAGTCTACCCAGTTGTATAATGAGTACAGAAAAATTGCCAGGGATGCAGGGAAGCAACTTCCGATTGACTAAAATCTCATTTAGAGCATCACAGTTCTCGCTTCATGTTAAAGCGGTAGATAATGGTAGTGACAAGGTAGATATAGGCAGTTAACAGGGTTAACCCTATAAAAACTACCATATCAAGGGATACTACCAAGGATATAGTCAGCAATATTCTACATACCGTAGGAAAATACTGCCATTATTTAGAATAAACCTTCAAATTAATTAATTAATTAATTAATTTACTAATGTTATAACAACAATTAATTACTTGACCTTAAGACACATATACCAACAAAAGACAGGGTAGTTACATACTACCTTACTAGATAGTTCTATGTGGTTCTAGGTAGATCTCCCTAGTAATTTAACATGGTAGATCTAATTAGTCAGAGATGTTATTTGTTTTCAAAGGGAAGCTCTATGAGCCGTAAGAAGAGTTACCTGTGCTGTTTTAGTAAGGTACAATCCCCTCCATCAGTTGGATCTAGATTGTAGATATATAGATAACCATCAGCTGCCGCAACCAACACTCTTGGTTTAGATATCCTATCGTATAAAGAAAAGAGAGACATATTTAGAACATACAGTATTTTATTTTATGTGACCACTAAGTTGCCAAAATAAGAAATAAAAAAAAATGAAAAAAAAATTCAACAAAAATATGTAAATTATCTCGGGTCAAACTACCATTTTTTTGGCTGCTTAAAAAAAACGTTAACACAAATATAAATGTGTATGTTTCAAACAATTTAAGATCAAAATCAAGTTGCTATGAAGTTGGGCTACAACATTACATTAACATGGGTCAAAGGTCAAAAGTGCTATTTGTTTGCATTGTATACAGTATTCTGAACAATTTGACACAAAATCCATTTATTCTCTTGATTCATTGTGCCTCTCAAGATCATTGACATTTTACTTTAGATATTTGGCCGCTGCAGCAACTAGAAGGCTGGAAAAAATTCACATACCTACAAGAAAATGTAAAAATACCTTTTATTAGACGTTGTCTGAGATCACACCATATAGAGTGGCTAAACTGATATTGCTATTTTGTGGGCAAAACTAGAGTGAATTTCGTTGTTGGCTAAAAACTCATCTTTGATTTGGATGAAGGGTTGGAATGCATATGAATTGTGCACCTTTAGGATGAGATGTAAAGCCTTTGGTCCTATGTGTAAAATGACTCATTTGGAATACAAGAACACATCTTTCTTGGAAAGGAGGACACTGTCTCTTGGCGTATTGTGCAATTACCACAATAAGGACATTGTCTCCCAATAAAAAAACTGAGAATGTGGGTAGAATATGACAGCTCTTTAACAATTTTAGATATTGATCATTTTGTCTGATATAAAGGGTGGAGCACTGCAGTAAATTTACCCATAACTAAATCTAATAGAACTGCCCATCTTATTCCACCTGCAAGATTTGCATGTCATGGTAGGATGAAACTCTAATAAATTGTCATTTTGTAAGAAGGACAAAACACTTTGCTAGCAGTCCTGTGGCGTTCTATATTGATCTTTAAAATGCCTCTTAATTTTCTTTTATTTACAAATTTACAACAGTGCTCCAACATCCAATGTGCTCATGTGCTTTTGCAATATCCAACATTTTAGTTAATGAAGTTTTAATGTTTCACTCTATCTGTATATGTTGATATTTATGCTCATGTGCTTTTAGCAATATCCAATATTTTAGTTTATGATGTTTGAATGTTTCACTCTATATATTCTGTACATTTTAATGTTTGTGCTCATGTGCAATATCCAATATTTTATGTAATGATGCTTCAATGTTTTCATTCTGTATATTTTAATGTTTGTAAATCATATGCAATTTGGATGTTAGGTCATGAAATATGATTAGGAATTGAAGAAGAACAGAGTGACACAAACATACACAATTATTGCCTCAACAATGTGCATCATTGTATAAAACAGATTTGAGAAAATCTAGACCAATATTTAACACTCAATATAAAAATTATTATCTGGATTAACAAAAAGTTAGAACTTGGTTCAGCAGCCCTGAAGATGTAGTGGTACTGTACAGTAGCTTGGTTGTGTAAGTGCTTGCCTACAAATCCACAGATCCTGGGTTCAATCCAGACCCTGATCTATGGTTATTCTTATAGCTTTAAACAATGTTACAAGGCCCTGAAAAGAGTTTTAGTTTATTTAGTATCTCCATCCTGTTAATTATCATGTTACTTGTGGTTGGAAGTGAATAAAAGAAAAATATAGTATAAAATCAAAAACGTAATTATCTTTACTATTAAAACATAGACTTACGTGACAAGAGCACAGACATTCCTGATTCCCGAGAATGGTAGTTTTATCGAGGCAAAGGCTCGGCCTTGCGTGAACACCTCAGTTACTTGTGAGGGTAGGTAAGTAGCAGAATTCATCAAAGCCTTTCCAAGATATCCCATCCACGTGCTAGGTTCCTCCTGTGGTTTACTACTGTAGAAGTAAAAATATAAAGAAAGTGAATTCCACCTGCCCTCACATCAGTCCTCATATGTGGCAGAGCCAAACCAAATGAGATATAAGTCGCAAATGCTAGTTTTCCATAATAGGCAGAAATTTAAAAATGGTCATTTTTTCAAATTCTATTTACTTACAAAATATACAGTTCATACATTCAACTTTCATACTAGCTTAACAATTTTCAGATATATAATCAAAAAATCTTCAAAAAATGCAATTTAAAATGACCTTGCTATGCAATGTATACTGATAATCGTAGTCACCCAAGGTAGCGTAGTCAATGCTGTACTTGGGATGATTGACCTAAAGGTCAACATCCTATAGTAGGGTCTTTGCTTCAAGTGCCATTCACTGTGCAGGGTACCCCTGTGTTGCTATGGAAAATGATGGAAAAACTCAACAATTGTTAAGTGAAATTACAAACAAATTAACAACAATTCAAGTTGAACAATTCAAGACCAACGGTAGACTGTGCAATTTGGAATATAAGGCAGAAATTCAGCAAAATACAAGTTTTTTTCAGGAGATTTCATGTCATTCAGGAGGTCTTGTATGGGGTATTTGTTCATTGATTAGGCAATAAAGTTACTATTAAAAGCTACCTTGGTGTTTACGTAGGTTTGTACAAAAACAGTTTTCAAATGTAGTTCTCTCACAACTTACATTTTAAATGTTCAAACTTTGATTGTTCATAACTTCGCAAGGAAACATTGTATGAAACCGATTTTTTTTTGCATGTTAAAGATAATAATGTGTAGTTTTATAATCTATAAAAAAAATCTATTTTTATATTTTCCAACTTATACCTCATTTAGCTTCGCTCTGCCACATATGACAATGCATTGACACTTATAATGCCCTAAGCCCACTACCATAACTTTCTACAGGCGTTGTGGACATGATGTTCACGCATGAAATAGCATTCTCCTCCCCTAAGATTCATGTCATGTCCTGCGGCCCGAAACAAGTGCTGCATTCTGCTGTCAATGGCATTGGATGTGTGTGGACCAGTACACCGGGGTAATGCCCTATTATCTCGGAAGATGCACTGGGTTCTTTAGCATTGTGTAATACGAGTAGTAGACCCACATTTTGATTTAAGCCCTAATATGGAAATTGCATTTCTTCATTGTTTCATTGTCCAAATGTTGTGAAATTTTATTAGTTAGGTCACAGCTAATTGTTTTATAGGTGTATCCATACACATTTCAATCCCGGATTTCCCCTTTAACCACCTCAATGGCTTATCCCATTAAATGTATATAAAAGATAGGATGGATTTACTTTACTAAAATAGCCTTCTCTAAAGGCAATGTATAGGATAGTTAACAAGTGTTTTCAGTTTCCTGTAGGAGTTTCTCTGGGATTGGGTTAGGCTACATGTTATGCATGACTGAACATCAATAAATACAATAGTCCATTAACAGGTTGCTTACACACTGTATAATTTTCAACTTAAATTGATACTGTACCCTGAAGTAAAATAGTGGAACCAGAGTTGTAAAGAAAAATTAAAGTGGCTCAAGTGGGAAATTTATGTGTATACTGCATGCAAGTTGTAAGGATGAGTGGTTAAGGCAGGGGAACCATGAACCACAGCCAAAACAATGGCATGGGTTCGAGGCCCGCTCGTACCATGGTTCTGGTGGTGGAACAAGACTTTTTGAATATTAGGACTACAAACTAAAGGTCCAGTGTACAGACAGACCATGTGCACTATAATGAATCAAGTACATCTTTTGAGATAAATAGGGGATTACCCTAGTGTACTGACCTATACATTCACTGCTACAAACAAGAATGTAGGGCCTTTTTGGGAATCAGGAGATGACATGACTTTTAGAGCGTAGAAATTTATGTGAATGTGTAACATCTGGTCCACAGCACCTTGAGATTTTACACTACACTACACTATATATATTGAACTATTTTGGTGTACAGCCCTTTTTTTCTATGGCACTGTTTTTTCTTTATAGATATGGGCATGACAAAACCACCAAGTTGTCTCACAGGAAGTGGTTCAGAATTAAGGAAATAAACAACAGGAAATATAAACAAATAACAAAAAAATTGTCTATTTTGTTCCATAACTTTGGTTAGAGATGTGGATTTTGATAATTGACCCATCATTTTAAAGCTTAGAAAAAGTGTAAAAAAACATACAAAATCAAGAATCTCTCAAATTAAACCATAATTAAAAAGGATAACAAATCATTCAACAATGTTCTATATCCATTATTAAATAGGGGATTTTATTGTACATTCTAAAACACTGACATCCACTACCTCTTACCTTTCTTTAGGTGCTTCCAGTTTAAAAATATGGACAGTTTCCGTGTTGCTGGACACACAGAGGAATGTTGATTCAGTGTTGAATGCCAATGAGCTGATACTGACACACCTGGAAACAAATGCTTTAACATGTTAGAAACATATTTGTTATTTATGGCTAGATAGTGAACTTAACACTGTAGATTTGCAGTCCCATGTAGGCGCCTACTACTTGACAGTCATCAGCCTTCGTCACATAACTGTTTTACAATTATTGTATTTTTAACATTGTTTTGTCATACAAAGTATTTACATACATAACAAATATTATATTTTGTCAATGTCTTTAAATTTTGATTAAATATACTTCTATTTATTGATAAATTTGAAACTTTTATGAAAGATTGGGGGCGCATTTCGACGTAGCAACAGCATTACAATGTAATATGATATGATTGGTTGGATTCTGGAATAGTAGGCACTATCACTTTGGGCTGTTTTCTGTTGAAGTTCACTATCTAGCTATTAAAAAAACATTTATGGTTAGAAAACGACTGACCATGGAAATATGCAAAAATCACTTTTAAATAATTGTGCTTGTGGTATGTTTCTAGAATATGGTATTCCCTTTGAGAAAATACCACCTTTCAACTAGGTGGCTCTACCATGTTGAATTACTAGGAAGATTTACCAAGTACCATGAAAAACTACCTAGTAACTAGGTAGTTTATTTGGTGATGTTATGGATACTTAATGTCAATAAGTAATTGATTGATGATGCCAGTTCTAATTAGTCTGAAGGTCTAATAATGGCTGTATTTTCCTATGTACTGGTATTGCTGACGATATCCTTGGTAGCATCCCTTGAGAGTGGAGCTGAACTTGTGTTATTTGGTTATAATGGGATGATAATAACGTGGTAGACAGATAGCAAAGCTGGTGTATGGTAGTTTTTATAGGGTTAACCTTGTTAACTACCTATATCTATCTTGTCACTACCATTATCGACCATGTTAAAAGAGCTAAAGTTTTTCAAAGTGTTCTTTCATTTATAACTGATAGAGAAGACAGGTTTCAAAATCAAATAGTTCCTACCAGTGACATTATTATATATATTATTTAAGTCAGGTGTTTGGTGGAATTCATTGTATGTTGAATCCTCTCATGGGGTATTATTACCCTCGGCCCACTGAAGTGGGGAGAGGGTATTGCAATGAGCTGCGTCTGTCTGTCTGTCTGTCTATCTGTCCGTCTGTGTGTCTGTCAGCATCCATATCTCAAGAACTATTGGGCCGATTTACTTCAAATTTTCAAATAATGTCCGAACCAACCGTATCTAGGTCCTCCCGAGTTTTGGTGCTGATCTGCCTTACCACAGGAATTCTGGATTCTAATCTATTTGATTTTGTGTCTACTGCCCTCTCTTTTTAGAGACAAAAACTAGAGAATAAACAGGCCTGACATTTACTGACTGTCATTAAAATTCCAAAGCATAACCTTTTTCGACCCTGGGAAAAGATGTTTATTCTGTGTCCCTGACATTGAGAACATATAGGCCTATCACAGTGACGGCGGCAATAGGATATTGCAATGAGCTCTTTATGTATTTCTCTCTATCTGTCTGTCTGTCTTTTATCTGATGTCTGTCTATTTTTTATCTAGCTACATATGTAACTAAGGCTTTAGGCTGTTCACAAGCAAATGAACACTAACAAACACACAAAGGAAAAAAACATAACCCCCTTCAAAACATAGGCGAGGGTGTAGTCGTTTACGATTAGTTTGGCTTCTCCGCTAACGCTAGGGTCAAGTTTTCCTTCGCCAGACTGGCGAAAGATGGCCGATTTTTTTTTGCCAAATAACAAAGTCAAAATTTAAATACGATAAAAACTCATAAAAATTGTCAGATTCGTCGGCGGATACATATTACATGTATATGTTG
>JAOTQE010039906.1:0-10013 GCA_025631205.1 Nesometra sesokonis
GTACAAGTTAAGGATTAACTTCTTGTTACATACTGTGCGTAGCTTTCCGCGTCTTATTGTCGGATCGACTTGTTTAAGTTTCATTTTAAAGATAAATACCATAATAACGTAATCATGTTAATAAATGAATGAACGGTCCAGGGTACGCCTAGGCTACTTTATGCCTTACTTTAAAATAATACGACCATAAAGTTATGCTTAGGCCAGGCTAGGCCAGTCCTAGGTTATTATCTAGGCCTATGTCTCTTTTCTTTGCTCTGATGTATTAAAATCATCAATAACCCGTACTGTATCTCTGCAGCACACTAAACATATTCAGGCATAAAAATACATGCATAATTATACTCGTCTACTGCCTTCAATTTTGTAGTCATAAATTATCCCTATTCTATTTTATTAATATTGAATACAATACAAAACAAACATAAAACGATAAACATGCAAAATTATACAAAATCAAAGGTTACAGTTTCTCCAAACATTAATGAGAATGCATTATGCATTAACAATAGGCAATAATTATGGCAGGTATTCTTGGATTATTCCATTGTTTTCTTGGGGTTGTTATTTTGTAGATAAATTATCTAAATCTACTGTAGCCTATTTTGTGATCAATGTTATACTTTCCATTTCTGGTTAACATTTCAAAGACTTTAATTATAGTATCTATTTATGATTTAATGTCTTTTCAAATGGCTCACCTAGCCATTTTTTTCAATAGTCTTTGACTTTTTCGAGGGATGAATTGACTTGCTGTAGGTCCACATAATCATCCCAGCCAATTTGCTATCTTAACGCATTTGACAGGTTGAACTGGATGCTAGCGCCCACATTTAATCTATTATGTGTATACTGTATTTGAGTTAACGTTAAAACACCCAATGTTTAAGGTTACCTCATTTCCATTAATTATTTGTGCATAATTAGTGCTTTCAATTACAAAAAAGGCACAAATTAATTGAATAAAACAAAGTAGTAAAAAACATAAAATATTCCCTGCGGTTCATCTGAACACAATACAGCACATCCAAAGTTTTAGCTTTCAGAAAGGTGTGACCTGGAAGCTTATTTGTTTATTGACTTCTGTCACAAGGGCATGTATCTCATTGCTTGGAGTAGGCATTATACTTTCTTACTTGAAGTTGATTAGTGGATCTTTCGGATTAAAGTCCTAGTAGTTTGATGAAAATGTGACCTATTGTATTATCCAAAGCGGCAAGATTATCATTACTTGAAAATCTAATAGGTTGATGTATAATACTGTAGCTAGTTCATGATTTTAAGGTTAAATTTTAATAATTGAAATAAACAACAGTAGACAAGTTATCTAGTGTTTGATTGATCTTTTGATTAATCTCCTGGCAACAAGTAAATTATGGTAAACAGTTTTCTTTGTGTTGGTTCAGACCTTAATTAATCAGATGTTCATGGATAGTGGGTAATGTGAAAATAAAAAGACAGACACTTGAAGTAGAGTGATGAATCAGTAATAAACCAAAGTAATTAATAATAATAATAATAATAATAACAATAATAATAATAATAATAACAGTTAGTTCCCAATAAGTTATGCTTAGTAAATTCTAGTGCATTAACCTTGTGCCGCTTTTCTGAAATACAATGGAACCTTCATTTTACATACGGTACGGGATCAGAGGTTTACATAATCCATAGAATCCATAAAACCCAGGTTGTGTAAAATATAGGCCAGGCTAGGGGCTTACATAGTGTTTTGCCTACAGAGCAAATTATAGAGCTAAGCATCAAAGATTGGCCTGATAGATTTGATGCTAATGAAGCCTAATTTTAATAACTAATATTATTATTATACTTGCTAGCAATTTTTATTTTCAGTTGTGTTTTAAACAGAAATAAACAATAAAATGCATTGAAGTTAAAAACTGGTTAGTTTATTGCGATAAACAATATAGTTTTGTTTTTCAGTGGTCATAATGGCTGTGGTATACCTAGGCCTAGAGAAAAATCGATTTTTACCATCACATGCCTTTTAATTATAATACAGTCAACTCTCCCAATACCGGACACCCTCGGGCTGGCAATTATTTTCCGGTTTTCTGTAAAGTCCAGTTTTCTGAATTTAGAATTAAGATAATAAAATAGGAATAGGAAAAATTTGGAACTTTTAAAAAAGTCTGGTTTTTTGTGAATTCCGGTATTGGGAGAGTTGACTGTATTAATATTTTCTTTTTACTTTAATAAAAAAAAATATTTATTTATCTAATTTGCTCAATATGACTGTATAGTAGTAATAATCTGCAAGCTTCACAAACTGAATCACCATTCTTTCGTTCCATATTCATCATGCATTCTTTCACTGACCACAAACGTCAATAGTTAAAAAAATAATTCACATCACCGGCTGAGAATTTAAAGCAACAAAACAAATCTAACTTGGTAACCGGCAAACAGCACGCTTAACAGCCTACTCCCCAGTAATATTGTACACACAGCTTGATATATCTATCCTATTACACTACAGCATGTTCTGTATTGCTTGCCAGAACAGATCGTTTACTCTACAAACTACGGCCAAGTACTTTCGGTACACATTTAGACTTAGCCGGAAGGCAGTGATGTTAAACTGATTTGCGAAAGGATGCTACTTTCATGAACACCCCCAGGGCCTCAAGGCATTTAGCATGTATAAACATTTTGAATTATCAGCTAAAGTAAAGACAACAGTGGGCCTAGCATGTTGTAACATATTAGCGATACAAGATATGTATCTATTTACTTTCTTAAATGCAAATTAATGAGTTACTATATCTTCTTCCAATATTAACATTAATCAAATTAATTTGTGCTAAATTTCTGTAAGTCACAATGAATGCTTGCAATAAACTACAAACATTTGTACCACTGATACAGGGATGGCAGACGTTTTACTGACAGGGACAACATTACACAGCTCACTCTTGGCAAGGGCGGATTTAGAGGGGGGGGGGGCTGGGGAACAACCGGCATGCCCCCCTATATTATCGTCAAAATGAGTTGCGTCCCCCTCCCTTTATATTAAGTGCGCCGGGTCCAAAATTAACACTAAAAACCCAAAATATCGCTAAAATACGATAACAGAGGACCCAAAAACAGGGATAATGACCTTTTTTTTTGCTCGTCAGGAAAAACTTAACACGCCCACTCAGCATGGAAAAGTGCCCCCCCCCCCCCCCATCCGGTGGACCCTGGATCCGCCCCTACTTGGGTCAATTTTTTCTTAGCCAAACTAGCTAAAGGTTGGAAATTTTGTTTAGCCAAATTTTAAATTCTTTAGTTAAAACTTAAAAAAAAAAAAACAATAAAAATGGCTGCAAAATGGAGTTTTTTCTTAGACTTTCATTTAGCCAATTTGGCTAAAGAGGTCATTTTTATTTTAGCCAAATGAGACTTCCAGTAGCCATTTGCCACTTGGCAAATGGTCAGAGTAAGCATAGCATTAGGATAACCTCGGACCTATGATGGGTGGGGCAAATGTTACAAAATCATGGCAAAACATTGGTACGGGGCCTCCACACATGTACTGCCACCCTCTGTTCATTCAAAATTCTTCTCGGAAACCTCAGTCCCACGATGGGTGGGGCTGAGTTTGAAAAATCATAAGAAAATATTACTATGGCAGGAACCATACCATCAATTCTGCCACCCATGTGATCATTCAAAAATTCTCCATCTGTTTCAATTTTTACATTTGCTTTTCGAAAAAAATTAAAATAATTCAATTTGCTTAATTAGTAATGTCTGCTGTTTAAGTAGTAAGTACAAATACAATATAATGTTTGTTTTTTTTACTTACTATTCAGGAACTCAACAAAAAACTACCTAAAATTTATTTTAAATTGTACTCTTTGAAAATATATTGCATCTAAGAAAATGCACAATGCTGAATCGATAAAACAACATGAAGCAATCTCAATATGCAAGCATAAGGCAAGTTCGCCGTGTACGATCAATTACTTATAATTCGTACTTTCAATTTTAATATTTCACAATATTACTGTAGGCTGGCTTTATTAAAATGAATGATCTTGTTACAATTGGCTAGGTGGCTGCGTAAATTATTTTCATCATCAGACTAATTTTTCTCAGTAGCCTAAGGAGTCAATATATATTTTATTGCTGTCTCCTTGATCACACTGGATTTTTAGAACTGATGAGGTTTTCACGACCAAGCGAATAGTTCCATTATTTTGCTGATTTGTATCTTAAATTTATTTTCTTCACATAATGGGGAAAGAAGTAAATAAATGCCAAGTTCCCTTCGCTTGTTGCTAAAATTATTATAGAATGCTATCAAACAAAATGTACATAATTTGACTATGAAGGACGAATACAAATTACGATAATGTGGCAAATATGATCATGATAATGTTGATTTTGGTTCACCAAATGTCTGCTTCTTTGGTCTATTAGATCACTTTGGCTTTGCTTATTTTTTTCTCAATTCCCTTCCCTTCATAGCATATGCTTCCATACCCTACTGTTTCTCATCACTGGTGCCTCTTGTTTGTATCTGCCTAGAGGTGTGGCACAAATAAGATCAACCCTGGTCTGTCAATATTTTTGGTTAGTTGGGCCTGGGCAACTTAAAGATATTTTTTTAGGCTTCATAGAAATTATGTTGATAACATGTTTGTAAACAATAATGAGGCTAATTTTAGAATAATGAGGTTTGGATGATGTTGACAGATGTTGATTTGGATGATAACCTTGGTAATGTTGACATAAATGATAATGACAACAATTTATGATGTATTCTATAAACGTTTTGGTATTCTGAGAAAACAGTTTATAGCACTTTACAGAATACATTTTGGTAATTTGCCAAAATGCACAATTGTTGAGGTGTTATTATTAACACAGTGGATCTTGTGATTTCATGTGTGCCTAAGTATTAGCCTATTTGGCCATAATACACACGCTGAATCTTTACACTGATTTGTTCTTCTGAATGTCTGTTTGGTTGCTCTATTAGATCACCTCGGCTTTGCTTAACTTCATTCACGGTATGCAATATGAACACAGCTTGTAAATTAGTTCATTTGAGTAAATGTTTGGAAATGATTATTTAAATGAAAAGTCAGTGACAACTATTGCTAGCACCAGTTAATTGTGCTGTTGTGTCTAAAATTAAAAAGGAAAGCATATCTGTGACAACTATGACATTTCTTCATCTTAAATTATTTAAGGTAACTAAAAATTAGGCAATTTAAGAGACATGTTTGCCTAATTAATTTTTATCTGTATTCCTTTGCCCGATGTCAAGTAAATATAGTAAAATTAACATCACTATTTTCTGAGCAAAACCTCACCTTTGTTATTTATTGTGAATGGTACGTCTGGCGTCAGTATCTCGTATTCACATATCGCCGAGTACTGAGGCGAGCAATCATCATCTAGCGCTTCTACTTGGGTGAAGTTCTTCAATAGTTGACCCTCATCGACTGCTACTTCATACACCAAATTATTAAAGTATGGTTTGTTGTCGTTAACATCTGCCATTACAATATGCACTGTAGACCTACATAGAATATAATAGAATATATTGTGCAAAAAGTATAGAATCAACATTTTTAAAAGGCAATGTGCGAAGGTGCAGATCACAGTTGTAGTGCCTATCTGTTGTTTTAGCATTAGTGTTAGAATACTTTGGGTTATGTCTTATTGTTTTGGTGGCGGGGGTGGGGGAAGAGGAAAAAAAAGGTTGTCACTCCTCCAGCACAAATGAGTATGTTTTTCTCTGTTTTACCTTACCAGTACCAGGGTAACTGCTAAGTTTTTTGTCGATTTCATACAGTAAAATTTTCCTGTGGAATAATGGTCTGCTACAGCAGTAAAGCACTCCTTCCATAGTAATTGGTGTAAGTGCTATGGGGAAATTCAAACCTGTAGTGCATTTTAATATATCGGTTCATATTTCTGCACAAGGTAGAGAGAGAAAAAGGTGGATAAACTGTACATAATGAGGGACTTTTAGTAAGTCTACAATGCAGGGTTAAAACTTCGGCGAGAATCCGAGAATCCATTCCCGCAAGGATTCTCCTAAAACTCATTCGAGAACAATGGATTCTCGCAAACTTTGGCTCAAAAAACTAACATTATTCTCTTTTTTACAGTCATTTTCATAGCAGAATTTGTACAGTACATGCACAATGCATTTTTCTGATGGGCAATGTTGATCATGTTGACTCATTCAACGCATAAGTTTTCCTGATGTAGATTTATTTTGAAGCTACTGATACTATTAAGCCTTATAAATAATTTGAAGACAAGAGACACAAATAAATTAAATGATACATTTTTGTGAAAATGTAATAGTAAAAGAAATATATAAGTGAACAAAAACATGGGATTCTAGGATTCTTGCCAATTATTTTTGCTAGAATCAAAACGAATTTCTGTGAATTTGAAGGAAATTTTATGACTGAAATGTATAAGGCAGGAAGTTCAAATTCCTCATTCTTTTGGTTTTACTAATTGATCAACAATAGTTTGGTTTAGAGATAATCAAGTAAACATTGGTTTGAATGTCTGGTTTAGTGTAAAATTTAGTTTTTTTTTTGTTTTCGGAGTCTGTATTCAGAGAGAGCGAGGGGGAGAGAGTTGACTATGATACATTTCTTGTGTGTTAAAAAATCATACAATGTACATTGAACTTTCCAATTTTCTGAAACAAATAAAACCAACATTAACAATAGCCTCTGAGCAACAACCTATACTCAAGGCAATGATTAACCTCAATGCCAGAAAAAGACTATTAAATAATGGTTAATTATAATTAGCAGAAATAAAAATTTACACTTACTTGTGTGAAAAACGTGGAGTGTCACCGCAATCTCCCGCTTGTATTTCAAATTTCCATTCTGATTGTCTTTCGCAATCGATCCTGTTGGGATCTAAGACCATGAGAGCGCCTTGCCCGGAAACTTTATCAACGACATCGATGCGGAATGGAACTGTCTCGTCAAGAACGTGAAATGTGCATATTTGTCCATTAACACCCTCATCATCATCTTTTGCAAATATGTGCGGATGTAAATTTACTGAGTTTGTATTTTCGTCAATTTCTCCATGATAACTGACGTCTTCTAGATAAGGTCTATGACTATTATGTATAGGTGTATTCACTGAAAAAAAAAAAGAAAATTAATGAGAAATAATAATTGTAATTGATTGCTTTTATGTCAAACATATAAAAACATTTAATAAAACATGATTAAAATATGGAAAGACCTGCTAAAATAATAGTTGACACCATATTTACACTCTCTCTCAGGTTGGAAGGTGTTTGTTAATTAGAAAGATTGTAAATGGGAATGCTGATAAAAGCGGAGAATGGAAGATCTGGAAACTATTTCTTTGTTTTATTTGTTTCCTACTTGTTAACACATTCACTGCCAGCGACAAGTATACTCGTCAACCGAGTGTTGCTGTGTGTGCCAGTGACGAGTATACTCATCAAAAAGTGTACCTAACGCTACTCACAACGCATGCATACATTGTAAACTTACAGGTTCTTCAGGGGTAGTTCAGGGAAGATACGCTGATACGATAATGTTGAAACAACTTGTTTGTTTGTTGTGTTTTACTGCAGATAGTTTAAAAGATTACAAAGGTGTGGTGGGACTCTTTGTACATAATCATATTTCCAGTGCAAACGAGTATACTCGTCACCTAATAATATTTTCCGCCAAAATATTAGAAGTGCTATTTTGATGATATGTGACTAAATAAAACCTTAAAAAACTATATTTTATGTAGACCTGTCTAGCACACGGGAATGAAACAGGAAAAGGTGTCTGGCAGTCAACGTGTTAAAACATGACTTACATGAGAAAATGCAAAAAGACTTATCAATGGTAATTACTAGGTGATTTACATCATAAGCAATTATTGTAATGACGTCATTACATGTATAGTGTTTGTAAATCAGGATTTATCCACGTATGAGAAAATCAACTGCGCTACTTAAAATTTAATATAAATGCAATGTATTACAATTTTAATGTTTAATGTAACTCAAAATGATTCAGCATATTAAAAACTAGCAATGCATTAATAATAACTTTTTACAATCAACTGCTGTATTTAGTTTGTTAAGTACAGTACTGTACAACAGGTTTTTTTTTTTGTCACCTGATGGGTTGTAAACTACTGGCAGGGAGGTCCCACTGTACCTAATGTACATTTCAAGTTAACTAAAATTTGTTGTCACATAACAGGAACATGATTGTTTTTCACCACTTAAAGTTTGGTAACTACACTATCTCAAATTTGTTATTATTAAATGTACTGTACAGTATTGTACATTGACACTTTTAGCCATGAAAGCTTTGTAGTTCTTTCATGCAGTAGACCTCATTTACATCCCTTGGTCTAGAAGGTATTTGTAAATGAGAGGCTTACAAAACACCTGTGTTTATTTTGTTATTGGTATTTGGAATATTTTATATGAATTACAAAGGTAAAGTAAAATGCAATAAATAAAATAATTATCACTGATAAATTATCAGGTGGATACTGTAATTTGCCATTATTTTAATGATGTGATTGGCTGAATGGTGTTGAAAAACAGGTTTATAAAAATGGCAGTTGTCAAATTTATCAAAAAAAAACATTGTCAGGCATAGCTTTTGGGTTGACTTTGGCCATACCCCAAATAAAGCTATGAGCATTACTGTATTCTATGTACTAAAGAATAAAGGAGGACAAAAAATATACAAGTATCAAAATTATATCATCATAATTTTTCAATAAATAGAATTTTCACTGGTGGTAAATTGTAATTTTTACTGGTAAATTTGATGGTTAAAACCAAACTCAGCAGAACACTGAAATGAGAAGTTTGTAAATTGAGAAGTTTGTAAATGAGAAAGTTGACTATATTACAAAATTTTTAATATAAAATGGAACCCACAAGCTACAAATTTGAACCAAATCTTTATGATTGTTATAGGCAAACATGTTAACCATAAGGCATTTTAAACTCTACTCTAACATGTGTAATATTTGCTACAAACAATATGCCTAAAATAACAATCAAAAGGTCATATAACCCTAGTGCTAAATTCAGGCTGTTTTCTAAGTCTTCACTAAATGTAGTTTGTGATACTAGTTAATGTGCATTGCGAGAGATAGCTAGCGTCATTATTTGCGAGGAAGCAACGCGATGAACGTCTCTGGAGATTGGGCTAATATCAATCACTAACGAGTTGCCATGCCAACCATTGATCAAGCAGAATACTGTAATGAGTATTCATCAATTACTGTAGTTATTAATGTACGACAGCAAGTCAACTAGGGTGGATTCTGAGCGCCATCATTTCATTCAATAATAATCTATACGTAGTCTTTTCAATACATGATGTGCATAAATTCATAACAAAAGGAGAATGAATAAATTTGTGTTTCCAATTACAATTTATAGAAACAGCCATTTTATAGATATTTTTAGTATGCTATTGTTGCATTAACTGTGCATTTGATAAGAAAAATTGTCACAGAAGATTTGTGAGAGAAAGGTTGTGATGTTATATGGTTTTTCTACTATAGCTTTTCCTTCATTTTTTTCGGTTTGTTTATTTTCTACATGATGTACATAAATCATATCTTATTTACAATTGTTTTACAAAATGTGGTAAGTACTATGTGGATGGTAGTCAAAATAAGTTAAAAGTGACTTTAGGCAATACAATACTATTTGCTATTTTTATTTTTTCATAAAAATGATAATTTCTTTATGAAAAAAATTTAACATTTTGATCAGTTTCCAGCAGAAAGTCAGCTATCCCAATTATTTTTATAACTAGTAATTACAAATTGTAAGTGAATGCTGCGAAGCAAATCCTAGAACACGCCCCCGGTCTTCCCTAAAAAATTCACCCTCTACCGTCCCCCTTCCGCCCCCCTCCTTTCCAAAATTCTGTATCCTCCCCTGCTTCCCTGGGTTATAATTATCAGATTATCGGATCCATTAACATTTATATTTAGAAATAAAC
>JAOTQE010039917.1:0-10013 GCA_025631205.1 Nesometra sesokonis
TACACGTAATAAGAACAGTTTGTGAAAACGGGAGATTGTGTGGAAAATCGGGAGAAAAAATATTAACCGGGAGGTACATAGTAAAAACGGGAGTCTCCCGGCCAAAATGGGAGTATTGGCATGTATGTATTCAAAGGGCCTTTTTCTATGGAAAACACAAAATAATCGATTAAAATTAATTGGTATTGTTATGAGTGTTCTTTAGTCTACCCGTGTTGCAACTTATTTTTCCCCTCACTGAAGAAATCAGTTAAATTATGTCACCATTACCCATAAACGAAGAGCTCTCGATTTTGGGATGAGTTGGTTGGATTCTCTCGCTAGTTAGTTTACATTTACAACCCCAAGTTTTACCAGTATTTTCTCGCCAGAAGATAATCGATTTAAAAAAAAAAAACAATTTTGAATCGATTTTTTCTCTCGACTAGAAACAGGCCTAAAAAAAAAAATGCAGTCTCAATATTTATACAGAAGACCTAGAGTGACCATGAATACTACTGAATGATGAAGAATGTGATTTAGTATTATGTAAAATATAGAAGGGAATGGTTTAATCCAAGAGGGCAATCATGCTTTACAAAGTGTTACTATGTAACACTTTGTACAGCAAATGTTATATGTATTTCAGAGCATCCAGAGATGCCAATTTCAAATACAAGCCAACCCATTTTGGGACGGATTTATGCTGTATTTGTCGTATAAAAAAACAAACCTTTCCTTCCCTCTAAAGTAGAATGCTACAACAAACATACTGTGTAAAATATCACAGGAACTATATACTGATGTACAGTGAAATTATTAAAACGAATGCTAAAAAATTAAATTATCAAGAATAATAAAGATACAATGAAATTGAATATAGGTAAAGCAGGTATAAGATTGCATTGGACTGCAGGTGTTCTGAATACCTGATGCCTTGTACCACCACAGACAGGCTTTTAAATACCCTTAAGGACTCTAATTTCCGATGTCCGAATTTCAATACAGCTGATGAAATAGTTTATATTAACCGCAGACACCACCGAATGGACGTACTTTAACTCCGGTCACAATATATTACTGTACAGTAAATATATAACAATAAACTATATTTTGCCATTAGCTGCTTAGTTGTGGTTTGCTTTATTAATACGAAAAAAAATTGTATTTCTACCAAGTGCAGCAGAAAGCATAGAGTATGTTGGATGCCGTAGTAGGTGTTTTTAGATTCATGTCTGTAGCCTGCATCCAACTAAACCTGAATATCTCTGAATTAAAAATAGCACAAAGAAGCAAAATTCTTAAATTGACAATATGAATAACATGAATTGGATTTATGCTTTATAGATGCAAGACGGACTTTACCAGATTTTGAAGGTACCACTAGCAATTACATCCCAGATCATCTTGTATTTAAATACTAATAATAGGGCAACAAGGCCAAAGTGGTCTTATACAGTAATAATGATGGTGAATTTTTCACGGCACCAAGACCACAATTGAAAGGGCATCAAAGCTATGCTCACGCTAGCCATTCTCCGAGTCGCCAATGGCTACTAGATACATCCCAGATCATCTTGTATTTAAATACTAATAATATAGGGCAACAAGGCCAAAGTGGTCTTATACTGTAATAATGATGGTGAATTTTTCACGGCACCAAGGCCACAATTGAAAGGGAATCAGATCTATGCTCATGCTAGCCATTCACCGAGTCGCCAACGGCTACTAGAATTCTCATTGGGCAAAAATAAAAATGTCCTTCAGCAAATTCCCGAAAACAAATCTCCAAAAATGGGTTAGATCCGGTCAACCTTTCTTCCGGGTTGCAAACAGGCTAGGCTATCGTTCAACATAACCATCGTGATCCATTGCCAGACACCACAAATCTCGATACAGATGATAGGCCTTCTCAGTGTGGCATCCTCGCTGACACTACAGGGGTTTTTCAGACTATATCACACATTAGTCTGTATGGCAGTAACTCAAGACGAAATTCAATCGAGCCTGCATAGAGCATGCGTGAGCGGCTTGTCATGTAGTATAATCAAGTCAAATTCTTTAAAATTATACGCTTTTAATTAAACAAACATTTGTTCACACTCTAAAGATGTTTGATAACATTTTATTGCAATTAATAATATTCTAAAAACATTTTTATTGTTTAAAACTCTGATATTAGGCTACGGGCTTTCCAAAGCTAGTATATCGGTTAATTCGAGCGGAATTCAATTGAGACAGCATGCGTAAGCGGCCTGTCACGTTGTATAATTATGTCTAATTATTCACGTCAAATTATTTAACATTATACGCTTATAACTAAACATATACATTTGTTCACATTCTAATTATGTTTGATAATATTTTATTGCAAATTAGAATTTTCTACAAAATTTTTTTTCAAATTCTGATAATAAGCGACATATTTTTAGAAAAGTGACACGAGGACACTAATTATTTTATTTTTTGTGGCCAAATTTTGTAAATATGCGAGGTAATATGCTGGACATCAGAATACTGACTGTACAATCTTTCGCATTGTAATTCTTAAAGTACAGTAAGTTCTGTTTCCTAACAGACGAACAATTCTCGGATCCCATTTCGCTAATTTGTAAACATATTTTGAATTGGACACCATTTCTAGGCATAGCAACCGCCCATGGTCAGTTTTTCTCTCCTAGGCTATAGGACCTACTGTAGGCATATAGAATAGTGAAATACGACAAGCTGTTATTAGAAGCGTTTAATAGTCAGATTAATTATGCACTAAAGGGACTATAGTTTTAAGACTAAAACTAAACTAACAGTCAAAATTAAGTTACAAGTATTGTTTAGCCTACTTTTAATAACACACAAATTAACAATGGAATTAATACATTTTTATGATAGTTTCTTGTATTTCATGTTGACATTTAAAAAGTGTATTTGAAATCAGGTAATAACCATGTACAGCAACACTCCTTCATACAGTATGTTTTGAAGAACATTTAACCACAGTTTATCAATGAATATAAAGTAGAAAGCGTAACACACAACAACATACTAATATGAATCCTCTGACGAATTTGACAATTTTTAAATGTTTTTTATCATATTTAAAATTTGGCTAAATACTTTGTTATTTGGCGAAAAGACATCGGCCATCTTTCCCTAATTTGGCAAAGGAAAATTTGACCATAGCGTGAGCGTACAGTAGTATTAGATGTACTGGCCTTAATGATCTTAGGGCTTGTTAAAAACTGTTTTTCTTTTTGAAAAATTGATTATTTCTGTCAGTAGAAATTTGACCAGTTCGAAGAAAAAGCAATTAATAGGTTGAAAAACATGGCAAGGATTAAGAAATAATGACAAATAACTGATTATCACTGTGCATGTTTTAGCAACACCACAAAAATACCTATTATCAGTGCATGGAGTAATAATGATCAGTGTGACTTTGTATAGTTTTAAATATTGGGCTTAAAATTGTCAATGTGTATTTTTAATAAATTCAATCTCAGAATAAGGTTAAGATTAATTTGTTTCAGGTTGTTACTTTTCTACATTTAAATTGTAATTTAAATATTTGATTAATTATAATTCTTTCTTCAAATGCATTGAAAAAACTGGAATGAAACTGAAAATTTCTAAAGATTTGTATAGTATATGAACAATTAAATACTATAGTGGCACAGACTTGCATTTAGACAGCCAGGACATTAAGCTGTTACTATACTGTAACACATGCTGCTTGAATCACTGTATTGCTTATTGTTTTTAGGGTAATATATGCACGCACTCACACAAAGGTATTAGAAACACTGAGGCCAAATTACACTGGTGGGTTTCATACAGGGTTATCAGACAAGCTGTTATTAGAAGCGTTTAATAGTCAGATTAATTATGCACTAAAGGGACTATAGTTTTAAGACTAAAACTAAACTAACAGTCAAAATTAAGTTACAAGTATTGTTTAGCCTACTTTTAATAACACACAAATTAACAATGGAATTAATACATTTTTATGATAGTTTCTTGTATTTCATGTTGACATTTAAAAAGTGTATTTGAAATCAGGTAATAACCATGTACAGCAACACTCCTTCATACAGTATTAAAAACTCAAGCATCATAAATTTGATTTTCAATAATTAACAAATCATTATTCATCATTTTCAAGAATTTAAATTTTGTTTATGTAAATAAAAAAATTAGAACATTTACAGATATTACATGGATGTAGTTAAAGAAGAGGAACCATATATAATAATAGCATAAAAATTATTTTATAACGAAAACATTTTCCATTATTATAATAATATTTTTTTAAAGATAAAAATGAAAAAATACACTTTTATTTAAACTGTCACGGAAATTCATACAAGACGCAAACTAGCTATGTTTATGTTAATACTTCGAACACGTGTCCCTACCATCTACTGTAAAAATGTACATCACATATCACCCTGCCTAATACCTGAATACTATTAAAATGCATCACACCACCATAATACCCTGTACCCTGATAAAACACTTTAGTTTGAACACCTAATCCTTATTACCGTGCCACAAGATCTACCTTAACACATCTGAAACAATTCCTCTCTAATTGGTGCATTCTTCCAAATTTCAGCAGACCCACAGCAAGCTGGGAATGGACCCAGTCTTGGCAGGACATAACACAGTTAATTCACAGATTTCAATTTGCTAGCTTGAAACCCTGTAAAGTATACCACAGGTCTTTGATTTAAAAAAAAAAAAAACACTATAGTGTTCCCTTTAAAGTTGGTCCTCAATAAATAGGACATTTTTTTAAAAAATTTCCACTGACAAACTGTGGTTAAATGTCCCTCAAAATGCATCAACATAACGACGGAAAACCGTAACGACGTATGTGCCACCATATTTCGCTATTCTACATGCCTAGGCCAGGAGAGAGACGGACCACGGACGGTTCCTAGGCCTAGAAATGGTGTTCAATTCAAAATGTTTACAAATTAGCAAAATGGGATCCCTGAATTGTTTGTCTGGTATGAAACAGAAATGTCTAACTCAATATTTACAAAATCCGGCCACAAAAAATAAAATAATTAGCGCCCTCATGTCACTTTTCTAAAAGTACGTTGCTTATTGTCGGAAATTAAAAAAAAATGTTTGCTAAAAATTTGTATTTGCAATAAAAATATTATCAAAAATAATTAGAGTGTGAACAAAATTATAAACCTATATGTTAAATAATTTGACGAGAATAATTATAACACGTGACAGGCCACTGACATATGCTGATGCTGTTTCAATTGATATTCCGCTCGAGTTACAGATATACCTAAGGGTTTGAAAAGCCTGTATCCTAATATCAGAATTTTAAACATAAGAAACATTTACAGAAAGTTATTATTTGCAATAAAATATTATCGAACATATTTAGAGTGTGAAAAAAAGTTTGTTTAATTAAGCGTATAATTTTAATGAATTTGATGTGATTATACAACATGACAGACCACTCACGCATGCTCTATGCAGGCTCGATTAAATTTCCGCTTGAGTTGCCGCAGTACAAGTTACAGACAAATGCGTGATATAGTTTACCTCCGTGGCTGTGGAGCTGGCCCACTGTTCTTTTCAGCGATAAAAACTGGTTTTACATGAAATATACTTGTATTTTTAACTTAATAAATATGTAGTTTGATGAATCATGTGATTATATGATATGGGTGATATTTCTTGATATTTTTAGTCTTTACCAGTCTCAATTAGTTTTCACCCATGGCGACTTGGCAATCAGTCAGCGTGAACCCAGAATATGTCAGCCTATGGTGGGAGGGAAAATTTGCATAATCACGACATCATGGCAGTCATATTGATTTTTTTTTAAATAAAATCTGTGAAAAAACTTTTTTCTAAGAAATTCTTATTGGATGCTTTTTTATGCTGGTCACGATGAAATAAATTATCAAAGGTTTTGGTAATTTTTACAACAATGCAAAGGTGGGCAGCAACAATGTACAGTAAGGGTGGGCTGTAAAAATACAAAGTAACAATGGGTGGGTGATAACTTCTGCATTCAAGTGAGGGCAATCACAATCCAAGGGTGGGCAGTAAAAATGTAAGAGTGTGTAGTAAAATTATTAAATTAGGATATTTTTACAATTTTCATGCTGGATGGAAGGCCTTAAAATAAGCTTTAGGATGGATGAACATTTTTAGGATGGGCGACCCTGCACATCTTCCCTTCATAATTACATCCCTGGGCCTGTTTCTACCGAATACCATATAAAAAAAACTTTTTTTTGGAAACGGTTTTTAATAATTGTTTATAAACAAAAGACACGTTGCAACTGCATTTGACACAACAAAAAAAAAAAATCGTTTTTTTATGTCGGTGGTAAAACCCCGATGACTTCATTTTCCCACAGTAGAGTTCGTCGCAGCGGAAGCTTGGCCGGCCGATTATGAATGAGCTAACTTGTGCATGCATTTTTTCCACTATGAAAACTTTTCAAAACCGATAAAAATTGTCAAATTCCTCAGATAAATATTACATGTATATGTTGTTGTAGGCCTATGTTAGGCTTACTCAGTGGTAAATTCCATTTCACTCAAACTTCCACAAACGGTTTTTCAGTCTTAAAATATTTTTCTAAATGCAAGACCCAACTTTATGAAAAGTTTTGTAATGGTGTCCAAATTGTTAAGCAATAACTGTAGGCAGTGGCCTACTACTGTCAAAATATTCTAGTAGCATATTCGCCCCATTTGTTGTGTTTACATTCTATCGAGTGAGTTCAAATTGCGACCAGGATTGCGTTGCTGCTAAAAACTGCTGCACAAAAAAACGGTTTTTCCCATAAAAAAACATTTTTTTCTTCTTTGCACACAGAATGGATTGCATGTTTTGGAACCGTTTTTTTAGTGTTGCCATTTCTACTGGTAAATTTTAAATAAAAACGTTTAAAAAAAGAAGTTTCAAAAAACGGTTTTCCTTACGAGCAGAAACAGGCCCCCTGAGTGTGGCACTTATTCAAGGGCACAAATTCTGTCTATTCCCATGATACCTCACCATTCCTGTGGACTCATGACATTTTAATAACAGCATTTATTTGTGGAGGTACTGGTAAAACAAACGATGTGGTACATGTCTCAGAAAAAACTTGGAGAGAGGGTAAATTAAATTTAGATTGAAGCTATCTTAAGTGGAATGAGTAATACATCAACCACTTGAAGTGTCTCTAGATCCGAACCATATGGTCTATATTTCTTTGTAAAAAATGTTGATTATACGTAAAGACACACATAAAACTAAAATGTTACAAGAAAACTATGCACAAGATTGTATTCAATTGTGGATCCATGATTGTGTGAGGATATCAGCACTATTACCAATTTCATTTGACAAGCAACAAAAAGGATTACAACCATCTTCCATCATTGTCATCTCTTGTGGACAAAAAGGAAATCAAATCATAGAAAAAATTTAAATCCTAATATCATCACGGTAATCATGTAGTGTGGGCTTATCCTGGAGCACCAAAACTAGAGAATCTTCAAGATTTACCGCCATCATATCACTTTTGGAATAAAGCCACAATTGCACTATTTTTTTTCAGTGAAAACTAACTAAACCGCTGGCTAGTTTTACCATAATTAATCCGGCGCAAACAGCTCAAGAAGATTACCTTTTTAAAATCTAGTGTGACTGTAGAAAGGGTGCCCACCAAAACAACCAATTGATCTCATTTAATTTTCTGCAACTTCCTACACTTCCATGATGAATATAAACAACTCTTAATAATGTATGACAAATTCTATGACAGATTAGGAATGTTCAGAGGGAGTGGGCCTGACAGAAAATTTTAGAAAATAAGTAATAGATGGTTAGATATTCTTCAATGGCATTTAAAAAAGTTCAGCTTAAAATATAAAGTACCAGTGCAGACCAAGTAATATGCGCACCTGTATATGTGTAGAGAAAAAGAGCGCCAGGTGACCAGGATAGTATTTTCATGTTGTAAAAGGAAATGATTCACTCAGTATTTATCCACCACCCCACCAGATCTGCCACTGACATTGTAATTAAAATAGTACAAAATACCTACCTCCCCAGTATATGTGTATTTTGCTCGCAAAATTTTTCTATATAATCTAGTTCTATTGTCATCATCAAATGGCATTCTACCACTTAACAAAATATAGGTTACAACACCGATAGCCCAGAGGTCCACAGCATTTGTATATGATTTCCGACATAATATCTCCGGAGCAATATATTCAGGGGTTCCACACGTTGTGTTCATCATTACATCATCGCCACCTTTGCGACAACTAGCTAATCCAAAGTCTGTTATCATTATCTTTGAATTTTTCCCTGGATGATAATACAATAAATTTTCTGGCTTAATGTCTCTGTGGGTGATACCCAAATTATGCAGATATTTCACTGCATCTAAAACCATCCTGAGTACTTGAGTTGCATCTCGTTCATTAAAATTTCCTTTGGAAACAACACGGTCAAATAATTCACCACCAGTAGCAAGTTCCATCACCATGTAAATTCTGTCTTTGCTATCGAAAACTTCAATTAATTGGATAATGTGTGAATGCCTTACTCTTCTGAGAATTGATAATTCAGTTTCGCAAACCTCTTTTCCTTCTTTCCGTTTCTCTACCATCTTAATCGCATATGGTTGCTTCGTGGTACGATGTTCAACTCGCACCACCCTACTAAAACTCCCAGTTCCTATCAATGCTTTAATCACATACTTAGCTGTCACTCTTGGATCCACTTTTACTTTATATTTTGGAACCTTTGGTCTATTCGTATTGTCAGGTTTCGAGTAGGGAGTTACAACTCCACTCCCAAAACCTGTTGTCTCAACATGTTTTACAAAGTCTGCTTTCTTACCAATAACCGGAGAATCAGGGGCTAGCTTTCCACTGCCGCAGCCCATCTTGGAAGCGATTCTTGCCCGTGTTGGATCGACAAGCAAAACTGAACACACTAGGCTCAGGCATAACTCGATATAATACAGCGCAAACAACGAATTTTCATAGCAAGTAAAAGCTTAGAATATCTACAAACCATGTAAGATCCAAGTCAGTCACAATTTTTTAAACTAAATTCTCCTTTTAATTCACAAATCCGTGTTTTTACTACAACAGTTTGCTAGCCATTACCAGCCATGTTGACAATGTTAAGTAGGTTTCTCGGTATCTTGTGAGTTTGTTTTCTTGTGTTTTGGTATGGTCTTTTGGTAGGTACTTAATGATCGGAGAAGAAGATATTCATCCGCGTGGTACCACAATGTAAAGTGGCTTGTCTTCCTTTTCTTGAATGGCATGCACTGTTTACACATTAAAATTTATGTTGCTTTTGTGCTTTTAATTATCAAAAAGGAATTAAAACATTTTTCTTATACTACACTACCTATTGTTCAAGCATATGACTCATTAGATCAAATAGAAAACTATTGTTTGTGAAGGCCTTTCTAGATAAATTATATGAGTAATAAGCCAACCTACCAAAAAACCCGGTATGGTAATTAATCCATTTTTTCACAAAAACTAATACTCATGGGAAACTTTAAATTAATATAAGTGAGTACGTTATCAGTTGTGTCAAATTATTTTTTTGTAAATAACAGAAAAGAAAAATATATTATTTGTGTATAGTGGAGATCTAGTATGTACAGTATTGTGATTTATAGAGGCCTTTGCTTATAATTGACAAATGTTGGATTAAATGAATATTGTGTGTCTCATTAATTTATGTCTATATTAAAAATAGTATTTGGTTGTGAATTGAAAGATGTGTGTGTTGTGATGTGATATATTGCAATGCACTGGCTACTGTAGTTATGGGCAATGCACTTAATTAGGCCAAAAATAATCACAGTTGTATGCCCTTGGCTCCAACAAGCTGCTACCAGGGGTAGACCCAGGATCCGGATGGGCGTGGTTCTTGATTTGGACAAAAAAAAAATTTAAAAAAATCCATGGCCCATATGTATATTTTTTATGGTCGATTTTAGACCCGGCGCTCCTGGGGGGGGGGGGGG
>JAOTQE010039928.1:0-10012 GCA_025631205.1 Nesometra sesokonis
ATTTTCATGTTAATAGCTTGTGTCAATTTTGAGAAAACGTGTCCACAAAAATTGACAGAAAGAAATAAGAAGAAGAAAAAGATTTCGTACAACCTCAAGAGCTGATCCCGCTATGTAGCGGATCAGCTAATAACTAGTTCATAAGGGATATGGTACGAAAATACTGAAATGTTGATGATCCATGAAAACAAAACTTTTATGTAAACTCAAATGACAACAGAAGAAACTGTACATGGAAACCGGCTATCATCGTTCTGTTTGCTTGCATTAAGGCGCTTATGTCCCTACAAAATATTAGGCCTATCTTAAAATCGGTATCGACTATTGACGGACGAACCTATACATCAAGGTGTATGCTTGTGTTGATACATTATAATTTGAAGAATCGAATAGTGTACTTGTGAAGCTATCCTAATTATGTATTTGTATTATACATTTGTTTCAATGATTTCTTATGAATATTTTAATTTTTATTTTGTCTTTAGTGGGGCAAATCTTTACATCACGGAACATTTACATGCATACCTTGAAAATTATCCGAAGGATTTAATAAAACCAAGCGTTCTTCGAGTTTATCAACCAGACCGACGCATCACAACAATACATCCTGATGTTAAAAAGTATTGCCTAATTGTTAATAATAGGGTGATTTTACCAAGACAGAATGACGTCATCAGATCGCGTGTCGTGATTTGTACACTTAATATGGCATTGTACCTAGCGGAATTAGACCTGAAAGGCCAGTTTACACATATACTGATAGATGAAGCTGGACAGGCTCTGGAGACCCAGGCAATTATGCCGTTGTCAATGGCAGATTGGAAGACGTGTATAGTAATCGCCGGCGATCATATTCAAATGAGCCCGAAGGTAATTGGTTTCTTGCTGATATCCCAAAGATACTGTACCCATGCAAACTCTACTGTGACATTAAATATATAGGCCTATTCTCTATAACTACCGTATTTTCTGACGAAATGAATGTTTACAAGATCACCATTCCAAGCTGAAATCCAATCATATATATTCTATATATCTACAAAATAGAAAACTGAAAATCAAAATTAGTTTGGTCTAAAGCCATGTCAAATTAGGAATTCAAATGAGTATGACAGGTAGGCAAGTATCGGCCACCTCAATTGCTAATTTCACCCATATTTTGGCCAAAAACAGAGGTTGATATTGTTATTTGTAAACATAATAAATGAGATGAAAGAGTGAAAGCTCGATGGGATGTACAGTATTCCTAACAATGATTTAAAATAGGCCTATACAAATTTAAATTAGGCCTACTGATAGTCTTTATCACATGCGCTATAAGACGCCTGTCGCCAATATTCATTTAGTGCATCTATTTCATTGTTTATAGGTCTATTCCGAGGTTGCTCGCATCGGTGGATTCAACACATCGTTTCTTCAGCGTCTATGTGAACATTACAAACATACAGGTGATGAAAACACACCAAACACACATGATGAAAACAACGGTGATGAAAACACCATATTCCTTCATTACAACTATCGAACTTGTAAGGAGATTTTGTCATTTGTGTCTGAAATTTACTATAAAACTAAGCTTAATCCAGCGATAGATCAACCTCTACATCCATTTTTCTACCCGCTATCATTTTATGCAGTCAAAGGTTTAGATCATCTGGTAGGGGCATCTTATCTCAACAGAGATGAAGTAGTTGAGCTTGGTTTCAGAGTGGAGGAACTTCATCGTAGCTGGCCTAGTAGGGAATGGGGAGAGAAAATCGACATTGGCGTTGTTACGCCGTACGACTCCCAGGTAAATTTTATTTTACATTGTATATAGGGGTCCACGTCCGTGTCAGGTCGCCAAACGGTATAATTTTAAAATGAATACGGTATAGGACTATATCCAATGTTTTTATAATAGCGACTTTTAATTTAATTAGAGTTCTGCTGGTAAAACACAGGTTCTTGGTTAAGTACCGTCCTCAACTTAGAGGGCACTCCGACAGCCCACGTGCATCATAGTTCTGCCATACATACATTTTTCCAATGAAACAATTTAGTACGGTAATACAATAATGGGTAAACAGAACAATCAACAAGGGTCAGTGAAAAAAAAAACACCTAGTATTGGAGTTGAACGCGGGGCTGCCTGATAAAAAATCACTATACTAGCCACTGCGCAAAACTGCATGGATTTTGTAAATTTACTGATGGCATGGAGCATGATTTGTGACGCATGCCCCTTCAAAATGCAGAAATCCAAATATTTTGGTCAATGCATAATTTGGCCAAGTTTGACATACCTCTAATGCAAATGTGCATTTTAAACCAATGTATAATAAAATTAGTTTTTTTTAAAACTAAAGACATTTTTAATCAATGAGCATTGTCACCAAGTTTGAATAGATAGTTTCTGATGAAAACTGTAGCTTGTAGATATAACAAAGCTATCGATGTCGATATGGTAATCGTAGAAGCTGGTATAAATTACTGGAGGTTGTTCACACACACACCCACCTACCCATACACACACACACACACCGCCCAGTGCATATATAGTGTTATAGTGGGTCATGTACAATTTTAGGAACCCACTACTTCTTTCAAAATGTATTGTCGGTTATCTATAGCCCACACAATCTCTGCCGTGGAAGGTAGGGCTGATTGTCTTTAAAGATATTAAGTGACGCTAACGGGAGAATCAAGTCACCGCCCAATATTAATCATGTCAGGAATCACAACCGTCAATCAGAACTTTGTCTAATAAATTGTTCAATGTACCTTCACATCAAACTTTAATTCCAGGTCCGAGAAATTCGTCAAGAACTGAGGCGACGCAAGTTACCTGACGTGACAGTCGAGGGTGTGCGAAATGTACAAGGTAGTTGAATATCTATAACATATACCGACATTAATAATGTACAATAAAATATAAAATTTTAATGGGCAAAATAGATTGACGAAGCGTGGAAACTTATAATGTAATTGCTCTGATTGTGTGTTAATAATAAGACAGAAAAGAAACAGTGTTAGGCTAAAGGGGCATTTCTTTCAAAATTCTATTTTTTCAAAAAAATTCAACATTTTAATTTGACTATATTGTATTAAGATTTATCAGTATAACACTGATTCTCCATAGCCTAACAACTATATATTATTGAAGAAATCGCCTAGGCCTAACTTTTCCCTTTTTCTACTTGAGAGAAAAACTGAAAAGTATGCAGGTACTGTAACTGACCCATCTGTATTATATTAGAAAAAAAAACAATTAAATTTTAAAACAAATTTCATTTTTGGGTGAATTTTGGAGATGTTCCTTGAGCTTTATTTCCTTTTAAGATTCACATAAAATATAACACAATAAATGTTGACGATAATTTTTTTAAACATACGTGTTTTAGACACTTATAAATACAACGAAGTAGGCCATTATTGTTTTATATGGGATTCTTTTAGTGTAAAAATATCACAACCACCAGAACCTAACCTATCCTAAAATGTTCAAAAATAAATTGAATTTTAAAATTATTTCTAAAGGTTAGCAATTATATCAACAGTAGTTACTACTCGTTGGTATAATGTAATTTTGGCACGCCAGCAGCAAGTTGATAAATCCTATGAAGAGGTTTATCAGCCCCAGTTTTTATTCTGTCGGTCCATGGCGTCTGTGATCAGCCAGGTCTACGTTGGCCTTATTACTTTTTTAACCAGGCTTCTTTGTAGGTTTATTATTATGGACTGAAAATGTTAAACACATTGCTATTAAAACGTATGAATACAATAAGTAACTATCGATATTGTTTTCCATAGGACAAGAATTTCGAGCATTATTCATCAGTGTTGTACGAACAAGAGCAACGTTGATAAAAACCCATGTTACTGCCAAGTACAATGATCCAGGGGAAAGTGCAGAATTCAATTATGGATTTCTTTCAGATGAAAAACTCCTTAATACGGCATTTACCCGGGCCAAATCTCTGTTGGCGATTGTTGGAGATCCCATAGCGATGTGCTCTATCGGGCGTTGCTCAAAGGTTTGGGAAAAGTTTCTTGAGAGATGCGAGCATAACAGGAGTTTATATCCAGAGGAAATCACATTACAGGGAATACGTGGAGAGATCGAGGCAGTAAACACTCAACTCAATCCGTTTGCTACTCCATTCAAACCGAATGCAAATATTGAGGAAAAAAATGTCGATAATCCACGTGGTTTTCTAAAGGGTATTGCTATTACCTCAGATGTCACAGACTCTTCAGTGTGGCAAACGCCACGTCAGATCAAACCCGAGAGGCAGATTAGCGAAGATTATCCTCGATTACCTACAATAGAATACAAAGAACATGAAACTTACGATAGTGGTGAATTTATGTTTTTATCTGAAGTACCATATATTCAAGAAATCGACGAATGGCAATCAGATGATGAGGAAGAAATTGATATTGAAAAAATAGATGATTCAATTCTAAGGGAACTAAGAAGGCATGTTGAACAAGCAAGACAACTTGATAACCTTTCGCGTGGAACTGATAACAGTGGATCCTCACCAGACCTAAATGAGGCTAGAGAGAGTGACGAACCGTCTACGCGGGATATGGTTACTGAAGATGATGATAAAGTGTGCATTGAGGATTCAGCAACAATCGAAACAAATAACCAAAACAAACATTACCAGGATCCGAACAAAGAATTAAAAGAACTTGTTAGAGGAATTTTTGTTCAAGAAAAAGATCATTCAAATCTCCAAGGCGAAGATTTCTTTGATGAATATGATCCTGATGTAGATACAAGTGGTGAAGAATTAGACCAAGCAGCATCTGAGAAAAAGTACAAACCATTACTTGAATCAGATCCAGACAATTACAAAAGATGTAAATTTCATCTTGATGTTAGAGGAAAAGTATATGCTACCACCTTAGAGGACGAAGTTCCAATTGTAATTTGTATTATGAGTAAACATAACAGAGGAAGGGCATTGAATAATGATGAGGTGATTGTAGAAATACAACAAAACGAAGATGTTCTTGAAGAAGTCGACATAAAAGAACTAGATGTTAATACAGAAGACGATGACACGTCTGGAAGAGTTTATGGTCGCGTTGTCCATATTTTAAGAAGAGCATCTGATCCATATTTACGTAAGGTTGTCTGCACCCTCGATCAATTTAGTAATCGTCTAATGGTGCCCGTCAGCAAAGATTTTCCAAAACTTTGCATTCTTAAAATAGAAGGCAGACATAAATCACCGATAGAAGATACTAATGTAGCAATCTACACTTTAACTAAGGATGGTCAGTTTCATAAGGACAGAGAGATTGTAGTCACAAACAAGGACCGACGCCATAAATTGTTTGTTGTACGTTATTGGAAATGGGCAAAGGAGATGACATATCCGCTGGGATTTGTTACAGAAGAACTTCCAACAGGCACTAACCAAATGCAGGGTCTTCAAATTCTCAAACTTATACATGATGTCGAAGATAGCTGGAAACCTAAAGTTCGTGAAGAACTTGATCGTCAGTTTCCAGAAAATTGGACGATTCCAAATGAAGAGATAAAAAACAGAACCGATTTTAGAAACTTTGAAACAATCACTATTGATCCTAAAGGTTGTCAAGATATAGATGATGCAATAAGTATTTACCAAATCAACGAAAAACATTTCGAAGTTGGAGTTCATATTGCAGATGTAAGTTACTTTGTGGCTAAAGATTCATTACTTGACAATGAGGCAAAGAAAAGGGCGACTTCCCTCTACCATTCAATGTCTGCACCTCCAACGAACATGTTGCCGAAACGACTAAGTAATGATTTGTGCAGTCTACAGCCAAAAAAGGATAGGCTCACAATATCTGTATTTATGGACATCAATAATGATGGTCTGCATTGTACCACTAACGGCAATATAAAAATTGTTAAATCAATAATTTGTTCCAGAGGAAAGTTCACTTACGAAGAGATAGAAGACGTCATACATAATCGAAAAAATGATGTGACACCATCCATTGTAAAAGGTATTCATAAATTGAATGAATTAGCTCAGAAAGCCCGAGCTGCTCGATTGAAAGATGGCAGATTCTCATACAATATGGATGACAATGAAGGAGAAACGTTTTGTCCATTGGCACATTCCCTAGTTGAAGAATTTATGATTCTAGCTAATAAAGCTGTTGCTCAATATCTGATTGCTCGGTTCCCAGAATGTGTACCGCTAAGGAGACAACTTCCACCAGATCCTGAAAAACTACAGGAATTTCAAATGAAACACATGGCCGATATTAGAAATAGCAAAGAGATGTTGGGAAGGTTTAAAGACTACGTACGTAATTCACAATGCAACTGTGATAACGACTGCTCGTGTGGCGAACAAATTAACTCAATGACAATGCAAACACGTGAATGGAATCAACTAGTTAACTTGGTAAATGGTATTCCACAGGGAACAGATGCCACACCAGCCGAGATGTTGAAAATTATTAACATTGTCTGTACTGATAACAAGCATCCAAAACTATCTGTAATGATGGCACATTACTATATGATTCAAGAAAAATCAAATTACATCTGCTCTGGTGAGAGCGTAACCGGGGTTAGTGATCTGGCTCATCACTCCCTTGAAGTTGATTTTTATACTCATTTTACATCCCCTATAAGACGTTATATCGATATAGTCGTACATCGTCTTATTGACACAGCTCTCAAAAAATTGGATACATCATACACTAAAGACGAAGTAAGTTCTATCTGCTACCATACATCAATTAAATCTTCAAACGCTAAAGCTTTTGAAAAGAGGACCAAGACGTTTTCGCGGGCTCTAAATCTCAAAGACGCATCACTTGCATGTTTACCGGCTGTGGAGCAAACGTCTGAAAAAAATATCAGCCTTGTTTTTCCTTCGTTTATGCCAATCAATCAAAGGTTCATAGGATTAAATCGCTTAAAGCCCTCCAAGAGACCAGGTGTTAATGATGGTACAAACATTACCTTAATATGGAAACAACGAATATATGATGCGAAAGCAAAACCGGATGAAGTCCTACCTAAAATAGACAGGTGTACATGGGAGCTCGACCAAAGTCGTTTTGTTGTTACATTCGATAGTACTTTATGGACAGAACTACTTGCTGGGATTGAAGACGATGATATTCATCAGATTCGTGCTGCATTGTACTATGCGGCACAAGAAATCAACGCTGCCGAGAAAGAAAAAGACAAAAGAGCCCTATTAAAAGATCGAGAAGGGAAACTTTTAAAGAAGGAAGTCACATCAGAAATCCTGGATAGACATGGAAACCGACAACACTTTGTGGAGTTCCAAAGAGAATATTCTCCAGGTGACCTGTTAGAAGTTAAACTCTCAGCGGGACTCGAGAGGGGACTACTTGAACCAACGATCCAACTCTTCAACTTGACCCCTGAATTAGATATATGCCTGGAACATCGATCTGAACCAGTTACATGTTTCTCTCAGCTAGCAACAAAGAAACCTAGAGGTGCAAAGACCGTAACGGCTTACAAAGAACGTTGGTTAGCTGTTTTGTCAATGTCATCTGCATCCAATGCTGTATCTGAGGACGAGACTCTCATTATTCGCAATATCTCCATCATTTGGTACTCGGATAAAGATGAGTCAGACAGACAATTCTATTATGGCATATTCACGCTACCACGCCAATTCTGCACAGACCGTAATATAAGGTAAGTTTTTTTTTTTCGTTTAAAAGGAAAGCATATCAATGGTATGAAAAGAACATACATCGTTGGTATACCGAAAAACCTCTTACCGGTACATTACTAGGTCTGTACTATGTAGAATATTGTAAAAAGCAATTATTGGCAATTGATAACATTAAAATCATGGGCATTCGCTGGTGTTTTGTAACTTTCTTGGTTATACCAAAGCGCGACATTCGACTGTTACTTGAGAATTATTCCAATTCCATCACACAAATACATTTAATTAGTTTAAATTAATATTTGCTACTCTTCGCGCAGCCCGAGCCCATGGATCTGGTAGGAAAAAATGGTCGTGGAGGGTGTCCTGTGCGCCGTTCGACAGTTCCATTTTAACGCAAATATGGCGCGCGTGTGATCATTCTTGAGCTATCTTTTTATGATTATCGACCACACATCCCGTGTTTTATATTTACTTATATTTAGTAAATATATGTATCCACAGGATAATGATGTTGGATCATATCAGCCTAGGCCTACCTCTTACCCGTTTTGAAAAGTGAGTTGAAAGAACACCGAGGTCCACATTGACCTCGGTTAAACCGTAGTTAAAAAGTGGTGGTTAAACAGATATTGAGAAAATAATACCTCCAGATAATTTGAAATAACACTGTGCTTGTAAAAATATGCATAATCATCAACATCACTGTTTCTGGAAGCTTTACCGTGCCCGCGAATGTCACCACTAAGACATCCTGTTCAAAATACTTTAAGTTTTAATTCTTCCTTTTATACAGATTTAACGGTATAATTGTAAATGCAGACAAGTCTGATGAATCTAACACCACTAAAGGTTGCCATGATTATCTGTGTGTTCGCTACTCTGGTCTCGATGTGCCACACAGGAGTCCAAATCAAAATGTTCATGTGAAATCAACTTGGGTCGGTCACTGCTACACAACTATGGTTTGTGAAGACGAAACCAAAACGAAAAAGGAAATATACATAAGATTGAACCAGTGTGCATCAGACTTACCTCAGAGTATATTGCATCCAAAGCCAGACAAAATTCCTGTTTGTACAATCGAGCTCATTCCAAAAGGGAAATCAGATATGTAAGTATTTGGAATTCTACATAATGTGGGCCATTGATATAATAAAAGTGTCAGTTGTTTCAAAAATGTTGTCTAAACGGAGCTGTAGGTCGGTGAACATTTTTACCTTGCAATCAGGTGGTACGGGGTTTTAACCTAATTGGTCTCACACTCGTAGACTTGCAAAAGTCTTGGCTTAGAAAGCATGACGTACCGGTAGTCTTGTAAAAGGTGTGGAAACTCGCTGTTGGATATCACACGAAATAAAAGAAATGGCTACCTTGTAATTATGAGGTACGGGGTTCCAACCTGATCGGTCCCATATTCACTCCTAGGCTTCATAAAATATTGGTTTAGAAAGCATGACGTGCGGGTAGTCTTGTAATTGACGGAAAAAAGCTATTGGATATCACACGAAATAAAGAAAATTATGTATATTATCAAAAACTCTAGTTTAAGTGCAGTCTATTATATATCGATGTATCTATTATTGCCAGACGATCAGAAATAAAACAGTATATGGTGCGTGAACGTGTACATCTAAGTTACAGAATGAAATACTCTATTTAAACAAAATTAAAATTTTGCGGTCACTCAAATGCTTGGAGACATTATTAATGGAGCTGTTTTGTAGGGGTACTATATTAATTTTTATATCAAATAAACATATGATTTCATTTATTCTAAGATAAAAGTAAGAAGCTAATTAATCAATAAATTAAATAATCAAATAATAAGTTATGCATTTAAGCTACAACTAAACGTTCTTTCTTACAGGCGATTGGAAGGGGCTATCAGAGATCTTGACAAGACTAAACCATCACTAAATCGGGATATAGCTCTTCTTAAAAATCACAAGATGGGAGGAAGAGAAAACGGTAACTGTAAAATATTTATACCGTTAGAATTATTGTGTAATGCTTACAGAATATGAGCCTACTCATTGTTTAAATATATATTCCATGTCACGTGTGCCTAAAAGCGGATTTATAGAGCTTAACAATGCTTAACTTTCGACCGTAACTTGACAACGATGCCGAGTAGACATGATTGGTGTTCACGCGTTCCAGAATATTCTCCCCTAAGCGTCCCATCATATACTGCTAAGGCAGGTCAGAGTTCATTCTGCTATCCACGGCAGGAATTGTGGGTTTCTCTCCCCCTAAAGTCATAACGGAGCGTTAAAAGAAATTTATTACAAATTTTGGGGTTTTCCAAGGTTGGTAATTCCTCCCTGTACACCCGGGTCCTCCTCTCTGTC
>JAOTQE010039939.1:0-10012 GCA_025631205.1 Nesometra sesokonis
TCTTGTTCTGCCTCCATCTTTTTTATCTCAATTTCTAATTCTTTCAATTTAACCACATCCTTTCCTTCGTCATCCTCCTCAATCTCACTCAATTTCTTCAAACATGACTCTTCCAAATATTTGTCTTTAACTAGGGTTTCAAGTAAAATTCTTTTGAGGACATGCTTTCTCATTGAATGTTTTACATCTAATTCAAAATACTTCCCTAGTTCTATTAAATCACGTTTTCTTAACTGATCAAAGGTTTCCCATGATATGTCAAGTATAAATTTCTCTGCATCAAATTCCATTTTAAATTAGTTTATATACAATTGAAGAGCTGTAATTAAATAATTCAATAATTGTTAAGCACGTTAATATCCTGAAAGTGAATAATTCATTAATTTATAGTAAGCATTCATTAATAAGAGCATTGCATGTAAAGGAAAAAAGTATTATATCATTAATGAATAAAAACATGGTGTAAAAAAACAGATACAAAACATTCAAAATTTTCAGTCCACAACACGTAAACAGAACATTGGCAACCGGCACACACTTGTACACTTGTTTTCAAGTAAATATTAGTGTGAAAGGGTAGTTTTGCCTCAATGCTGGTACAGTGTCGACATTCTTTTGACCGCCTCCGACCCTAAACATATTACTGTTATATTTACTGTCGCTGGTTTGGGCCGGATGTGTGTAAAAGGGTCCACTGTATAATGCGGGGTTTTGCAATGGAGCAGAACCAAACAAAGGTTAAAATTGAAATTTGTAAAAACAGCACCTTCTACAAGTAAGCCTGCCAATTTTACACCTTTCCTTTGGACCATTTGACACAGGAAATAATCATATTACCAAAATTTGACCTGTGTGAAAGAGTTTAGACATGCAATAATCCCGGATTGTTTTGAAACCATGGTGGTATTTTCTTTGTGAAAGTAGCTTGTGTTTAACAACCCCTATTAAATAGAATTGAAAAGCACGGGGGTCGATGTAAATTTTGTAATTGTACTTTTCGCTCTGCTATACATGTTTTGTTTGTTTAAATCTGAGAAGCAAAAATAAAAAAGAAAAAGTTACCCTTTTGGGACATGGCGGGGGGATCTAGGTTCCCCTCTCCTACCCCAGTGAAAAGTCAGAGGGGAGGGAATGTCATTTAAACTACAAAATCAGATAGATCGACTTTTATTTTGTTGCTATGATTTCATTCCTGATACCGTCCCCTGGGGGTGAGGTAGCTGAGTAGAATTTAACCTCGTCTCCTTGATCCAAATGTCCTGCCACCTTTGCAGTTCTATTGTATTATTTTCTACATTTTTCAATTTAAGAGATGCTTGTAGTAAATAAAATAAATCTAATTGCACCACTGAGCACTACATAATGGGCCATCCCAATTTAAAGGGAGCACCATTTTATTTTAACAAATTTAGCTATCATTTTTTTTTCTTTGTGGGGATTTCAGCCATTTCAAATTTCATTCTCATTTCAAATTGTAAAACAATGTTACAATATGTCTATAGATTATAATTTTTTTGATGTAAAATAACATAAAAATTCTTTCTTGTTCCTTATTTATGATATATACGGCAAAATGATAATGGCCCTATAATAACGCTCAAAATAAAGGATAAGGTAATACTGTTGCCGGTATCTATAAAAGGTAGCATTACATTTCACTGTATGTATATTATTGATTTTTTTTTTGCAATTTTATTTTTTTTAAACAACATATAACTGACAACTCTGTTGATCACACAGTCAGTTTCTGGGGGATATGAGGTACTGGCACCCGCATTTTGTTAACAGAATTTAGCTACCATTTAATTATTCTTAGAGATTAAAGTATTATTAATTGATTAAATCTTTTCTACTCACCTTGTTGTTTATCTTCATTAGTTCTTTGAATTATTTATAAGTGGGCCCTAGCATATCAACGCTAATGAAAGGGTACCTCACTTTTAATATTTACAGAAGGACATTTCACTCAATTTCCTTTGGGAATGTTTCTTTCTGGAACAGAAGAACTAGACCAGAACCATTGAAAGCAAATTTTATTATGTCTCTTGTGCAAACCAAGGTCAACGGTTTGTTTACTCATGTGCTTTGGCCAGAGGATGAGCGGTTTTTCTCCTCTCACTTCATTTCATTATAGTTTTGTTTACCTTATCACTTGCCTATAAAATGTGTATTACTTTCTTTAATTACTTCCATCCCCGTCTCTCTTTTTCAAATGGAAACATTCAGCATTTAAACTACATAGGATGTTCCGGATTGTGAGATCAGTTGGTACATCGGTTATATTTTTGACTTCCAATCATGATGTTGGGAGTTTGATTGTGAGTCTGGTTGGATGTTTGTGTTCTTGTGCAAGACAGTTTATATTGCCTCCATTTGATAACAAAAATATATGTAACATATGTTGCAAGATATTTTCATTCCTTGTTGCAGTTTCTTAATAAGAAAACCTTATATTTACAGGCCTCAAATTTGGGCTTTGTAAGGGAAAGGCCATTTTTGGACTGAATTTGAAGAGTACAGCTATCATAAACAGGACACCAGAAGCAATTTTGTGTAAACTGTATTATAATGTATTCCTAAAAATAATGGCACCAAGGCCAACGTGGCCTTAATGATAGTCAATTTTTATAAGGCACTGAGGCCAACTTTAGAGGGCACTGAAGGCAATGGCCTTTGTGCCTTGGTTAAATTTAAGCCATGTATTTAATATAAAAACAAAATAAATTATAAGAACAAATAAGCAAAACTTTTACGCTTTAGTTTTTTACTCCTTCCTGACTCTTAATAATTTTACCGGAGTCAGGAAAACCTGAAATGTGGTGCCATGTCTGCACGCGTAGATGTATCAATCAAGCTGCAACAATCGTTGGACAGGTTAAAACGGTTTGATTGATGTAAAACATGTTTTTCTTACTTCTGCCTTGTTTCCTGATCTCCGTTGAAGTCCGGTGATCCCTATAAATTGTCATGTTAACTGACATAATATTCTAAATCTTAGCATTTGTTAATTACATGCTGTTTATTGTTCTGTCTTTTCCAATTCATTAAAGTCTTAGTTTAAACTCAGTCATTGGATACTCAGCCTTATGCAAAAGGTCCTGTTTTAACCAGCTTTATCCTTTGGCTATACACAGTAGTACGTTATAGATGAGTGTTTTACTATTTACTTTGTGTATTGGGTGTAAGAAACCACTATTCATGGGTCTTGTAACAGGCTAATCCCCCTCAGCCGTTACCCAAACATACCTAATCCTACATGGATGGGAGATTAGTACGAACAAAAGACCGGTAAATTAGTCCTTAAAGCAAAAGTGTTACTTTTGACAGCAACCAGATTCTGATTGAATGCAGGCGAGTTCGGAGGCGAATCACAGGCAGTAAAGAAAGTCTTACGCGGTAGGAACACCAAAGCCGAGGATAAACAAATCAAGGGAAGGACGAATGAGGATTAACTATAGGAACTACTAGATCCATTTGAAAATAAACAGACAAGAAGAAGAAGATAAAAACTTTTAATTAGTAAGTGCAAGTCTAATAATATTTCTACTTAATTTTTTATAATAAATTAATTGATTTTATTGGTCATTCTAAAGTGGAAATCAAAAGGTATTTGCCACCTCTATATGTCCAAAATTAGGATGCTGTTTTGAAAATAGTGGAATAATAATAATCGTCAGACATTAATGTGCCAATTCTAGATAATTATCAAAAATTCTCCAAGTATAGAAAATTAACCCAGATTAAAATTATTCTGTAATTCATAAAGAAAACTAAATTTTGAAGTAAAAAGAAAGGGTAATAGATTCTAAAGATAGGATGCTTGGACAGAATAAGAGCTTAAAGCATAATTTTTAAAGCGTGTGTTTTATGAAGTAAGGTAATTATATAAATTGTTAAAATTGTTAGTTACCAACTTAAAATTAATGATTATCTGTATTTATAGGCCTATTTTTCATAGTATATTCCCTTAGTTTAAATAGGAAAATAACTATCATAACTATTTAAATAGGCATCATCTTTGAATAAATATGCCATTCTTAAAGAATACAAATCCAAATTTAGGCATAGGAAAATCGTTCTAAAAACTTGCAAATGAGGCTGCAAAGGTAACAACTTTGAGCAAATATAGACAAAATACCGGAAATGAGTTTTTTTTGTCAGATTGAAAATCAGGGATATACCCAACACCAGACATACATACCACCGGCCAGGAATTTACGTTTCCAGAGCATCCCCCCCCCCCCTTAAAAAAATGTCTGCATCTGCCACTGCATATCCCAGTATTTAATTCTGAGAAAAATTACTTTAGGCCATGGCGTTATAGTGTCATGAATACGCCTACAATGTATGTGTTATTCAAAGTAATAAATAACATCAGCATATTTATATATATATTTTCCTATTTTAAATGTTTATTTACGACTACATTCATGAGAATATGTGGCAGGTAACAGGGGAATGGGGATCAAAATATTCTGCTAACAATGCCTCTCTTGAGTAAATGCCAATTTCGAATAAGCAGAACATCAAAGCTTCCAAAAACTTTATAACCTGTGCACTACTTGCTATTGGAAGATTTTTTGTTTGCTGTTGTCAAAGTCTTTGTTAACTAAGTTCTATTTAGAGGAAAATTTGAATACCGTAAATCAATACATAGTAAATTAATAAAAGCCATAATAATTGTTATGTTTAATGTTCTACATATTTTACCATTGGTGTTTTTCTAGGCTTTGTAACTAATAACTACTCTAAACTATCATTTTGATATTTGGATCTAAGTATATGGGTATTAAATATTATTTTCAGGAAAATTTACATTAAAGAAGATATTTATTACTACTTTACTACTTTCACACGGAAAGTACTGCAATGTTACAATAACCATGCCGGTATTATTTCCAGTAATATGAAAGTTTCTGTGTTAAAGGACCCAGTGGGAAGGTGTAAAATCAATACATAGTAAATTAATAAAAGCCATAATAATTTTTATGTTTAATGTTCTACATATTTTACCATTGGTGTTTTTCTAGGCTTTGTAACCAATAACTGCTCTAAACTATCATTTTGATGTATGGATCTAAGTATATGGGTATTAAATAATATTTTCAGGAAAATTTACATTAAAGATATTTATTTTTGTTTTTCTATAACTTCTTTCACACAGAAAGTACTGCAATGTTACAATAACCATGCCGGTATTATTTTCAGTAATATGACAGTTTCTGTGTTAAAGGGCCCAGTGGGAAGGCATAAAATTTGTAGTCTTAATTATAGGAGGTGCTGTTTTTACCAATACTTTCAACTTTGTTTATTCACCGCATAAACCGGCATTATACAGTGGATCCTTTCATACACTTCCGACCTAAACCTGTAATGGCAATATAACGGTAATATGTCTAGGGTCTGAGGTGGTTCTAACGAATGCCGGCATTGAAGGAAACATACCCTTTCATACTAAAACCGGCATCGCAAACTACTGCAATATTTCCGTTTTATAGTATGACTACTGTAATCATAGTCATTATTTAATAGGATTTATTCTATAGGATATATATAACTGTAGACTGTTATCTGCCAAATCCTTGATACACCAATTAATGGGCAATCAACAAGCTGTGTTGTATGACAACTGTTCTGTTAATTAATAGCGCCTGGTCTCTTGTCTTTGACAATACCTCCAATGGCAGCAATTTCCCATTAGCTATGAGATTTTAATGGTGTGTTTGTTGATGAATGGATTTTATGGGGCCTTTTTTTGTCTGGGTGGTAAGGGTAAAAAGAGGAGGTAAAGAGAGATTAAGTGGACATGTGGGAAATTTACCTTTTAATTTCAGTTTTTTGGAGCATTGTTTAAATCTCATGACTAATGTATTCAGAAATAAACTGCCAGTAAACAGTTTGTTAAAGTTTGAGGCAATACATTATTTGTTTTATAATTAAGACATTTTAGACACACTAAGAAAGTATAATGCATACTCCAAGCAATGAGATATACGCCATCGTGACAAGATTCAATATTTCGACATAAATTATGTCATCATCAGGAATGACACACAGTATGTATGTAAAATTTGTAACTATCAGCTCTTTGGAAAGTCAAGTTTATATGTTTACAAATCATGACATCAAGTGTTCACAGACACACACACCGTAACCTTGAAAGATGAGTGCTTAGGTTTATATTTTGTTAAATAAGAAGCAATAATGATGATTATTACTTGCAAGTGAAATAAAAATTATAATGCAAATCAAATATCAGGTGCGGTTTTAGGGGGTAGAGTGCAGGCGGCACGTGCCCCATGATATCGTTAAAACGGAGTCGTGCATCGCCCCCTCCCCTTATGTTAGGGGCGCCGGGCCCAAAATTTACCATAATCATGGATCCCCTGAATATTGTAACATTCTGTAAACTTTGATCTTTACTCTTCCAACCATCAGAAGAAATTGTTAATAGTACCGTAATACAAAATTTATTGACACAGAAAAAAGGATTCATTCTGAATCCATCTTCGTTATGTGACACAACAAACATTTTTATAAACAATTGTGAATACTTGTAAGGATTCCTAATTAGTTCAAGATACATCTAATCAATACTTGTAGTGATTTCAACAGAATAGAATCAAGAAAGACATCTAAATGAACAAGATAATTTCTATGAATACACACTTGATTAACTGCTTTCACAGTTTAATTATAGCATCCAACATTTAAAAAATGTCTTTTTCAGTCTACGTTCATAGCTGCTCTATCATTCTAATTCTGAATTGAGGAGATAAATTTCTAAATATATGATGAACTTCGCATTAGTGTGAATGCCAAGGGTATGCACTTAAATGTTTTTACTGACGGGTACTTACGAAAAAAGCATTAGTCTGGTTCTCAAGAAACTGATTTTAGATATATAGATGTATAGTGGATTTTCAATTTCACCCTAATTCCGAGGAAGTACTGGTACCTCTCAAGTTATAAATGTGATACAGTATAAGCTATATTATTATCTCTGACTGAAATTTTATAAACCTTCGACCTAAGTATACACTATAAAACAATATAGAATGTCTACTACACTCAAGCATAAATGTATATTGGTAAGTAAAGGGTGAAATCCCATTTATTTTTAGCAAATAATATACCGGCATGTTTAAATTTATATACTGTATACATTCATTTTCTTTCGGGAACTGAGGTTATTTTTATACATTAGAAATATCAAAATAGTGATAAATTAAAAACTAATGAGTAGAAATAAATTGGACAGGTTACATATGAAATATTATAGTGGAAAATATAACAGTACTCAAGGATATAGTGGATAGAATGCAATTTATGAAAAAACACATTCAGAAGAAAACTAATTAATCACATAAAATAAGCCTACTTATGTATGGAATCAACATTATAACTACACGTACAGGTTATAACAGGGATTCTAACATGGGATTCTTAGACCTAAAAAAAATTAGGTTCCTTGCTGTCACTTTGTGAAAATTCAATGAAGGGATGGGTTCAAAAAACCAAGTATAATAGGCTTATGTAATTCAAGCAATGAGATACACACCATTGTGACTGGATTCAATATTTCAACATAAATTATGTCATCAGTAATTTATTTAATTATGTCACCATTCTTGATGATGACATAATTTATATTGAAATATTGAATGCTGTTACGATGGCGTGTATTTCATTACTTAAAGATATGTATTAGGCCTATACTTTAAACTTGAAGTTTAAGATTAGTGGACCTTTAGAATAAAAAAAAAACAGACCAATATTTATATATTTAACGATGAGGTTATTAGGTATTTTTTGAGTTAAAAAATACAGAAACCAGAATTTGAATGAATGGAAAAAATAAAAGAAACACCAATAACTTAAGTGTTCGTTTATTGAGTTATGCAATAGGGTGTAGAATCGTGTCTTTTAGTTTTGGTTTTGATCAATTACAATTTTTAAAAAAACTTTTTAAGGTGAAAACAGAAATCCCACTGTTTAATTTTTTTTGCGATTTTAGAGGGTGGCGGATGGCAGTAAACAAACAACCTGTACACAGACTATGTTTTTTATTTACAGACTTCAAGTAAAATATATTGTTTTACCAGGTTGCCCAATGTACATAAAACAACAGTATAACAAATAGTGTATATAATACAAATATTATACAATATTATGTAAAAGTTCTTTGAAATAAAACCAAAATTACGCTCACTTGTATACGTTTCGTTGACTTCCAGTCAACATTTCAATACGATTGTGTCTGGTTTACAGATTTCTTTCTTCCTCCTGATGTTTTTTGGCGGGTGGCACCAACGGTTGAACTTTCACTCTTTTCAAGAAGGCTGTTGTATATGTTCGACAAATGATATACCCCCTCATCTCGATTCATATTATGCTTAGTTTTCCGTATCCAGATTGATTCTTTAATTTAGTGAAAGTTCAACCGTTGGTGGCGCCTGCCAAAACAAATTAGGAGGAAGAAATAAATCTGTAAACCAGACATAATTGTACTGACGATGTTGACTGGAAGTCAACGAAACATACAAGTAAGTGTAATTTTGGTTTTATTTCAAAGAACTTTTACATAATATTATTAACTATAAAAACCGATGAAATTTTATCAGCAAATATTATACAGTATTTAAAATTTTTCTCTCCAGCATCTAAATAACATGACCCTTAAACATAACAAGCTGAATGCTGGCACTATTTCATTTCCTTGTCAACAATTTAATTCATTTATGTTAAACTACTATATTGTATACTTATTTATTTGATAGACTGTACTGATAGACTAGGATAAATGTAACATCTTAAGAGCAGGAAACAAGAAACTTTACCCAACTGCTTCCTTCAAGCCTCAGGATCCTCTCTGTCTATTATTGATGTTCTAGAATATAAAGTAATAGATGATAATTCTAACATATGTAGACGTTGATATATTAAGATTTTTAAAAGGGATATTAATTTTATTGATGTACGAGCAGCAAACAGCATTGAATCAGGGAATCCTACTGCTTTGTCTTATAAGTAAAAGCAGTGAATATGATAAGGCAAATCTGCCTATAGGGGCAAACTCATCTGTCAGGGTATGATAGCTCTAGTAATGTTTTTACAAGTTCATCATAAGTTTTCCTTGTTAGTTCAGTAATTATTCTTATTGTGTTCATTATTATATGGATTGTGCAGATGAGTAAATGCCTGTGGATAAACCAATATGATTGATTAATATTCTTAGCAACACAACCCTATCCAGGTAGTTCATTAACACCTTTAATGAATCCATCTGTTACTAATTCGTGGACTGTGTTTTAAAATGATGATGATGTAAATTACTTGTAAATCCATCAAACATGGCTATACACTTGATCTTGAAGATTCCAATTAGATTGTAAACATCTGTAAGTATTAAATTTTTGAAAGTTCTATAGTCGGCTCTTACAATTAACTATTACTTGGTCAGTTAAATATTTCAGGCTGCTTGTATTGTGGGTCTGTGTGGGTGTTTTGATGAAACATTTATAAAAATCTATAGACCATTGCATTGATTTCACAGTAGTTAGTCACGTGCATGGTCTGAGTAATATTTTATTTACTAATTAGATATTTTTGTAAACATACGATACTTGAAAGATTGATAGCCTATTTCTTTTCTGTAATCATCAGTATTTAGGGATCTTGTGGACCCCTTAATGGCAAGCAATAGCGGCGCCAGAAATTCCCCGATGGCAGGGCAATGGCCCGACAGTAAGGGAAACCTCCAACGGTCCCCGATGAATAGGTCAAGTGTGAGGTGCGTGTGTTCCCGGTTTTCAGCTTGACAAGCAAAAAAAAAACATTATATGTGTATTTAGCGTGCCTTTTTTGGTCATTTGGTACATTTGGACTGAACCTACTAGGCCCCGATGAAATCGTACATTTTTCCCCAAGGAGGGCCCTTTGGTAAAAACAACGATCACGACGAGGTCGATAGAGTATGATAAAAACGATCTCTATAGTTCCCTTTTCTCAT
>JAOTQE010039950.1:0-10012 GCA_025631205.1 Nesometra sesokonis
AACAAAAAAAATAACCGCTATTATTAAAAACGAGTGACATTTAACGACGACAAGGATTCTCGCTACCAGAGTGATTGGGAGAGTTCCATAAAAGTTTTTGTCGTGAATATCGCCGCTAGGCGGCGTCCCGGGAACATTGCGCCCAGACAAAACGTTACGTTATTTGAAAATAGACCGGCCGACTCATCAACTTAATGGTATAATCGAAGAACATTACTAAGACCGTGTTTCCGCAGGAAGAAACTATCCGATCGCGATAAAAAAAATATCCGATGAGAGTGCTACAGAAATAGGTTTTCCAAAGATAAAAAAATAGAACTAGGCTAGGCCAATCAAGAAGTTTTTTCTGTGAAAGGGTTTTTTATTATTCAGGAGGATTTGACGGATGAAATTGGAAAAGCTATTATAAAATTTAAAAAGAAATTTTATGTTAAATAGAATCCTTCTATCCAACCTCTCAAGTGACTTTTGCTTAAGCCATGCATTTGTTGTCTTCTTTATTACATTAGTAACCTGCCCACTAAACTTGCCAAAACTTTGGTATTAATGTTTTTTTTTATTGCCAATGGGAAATTGCTGTAGGATTTCTTTGACAACATAATCATCATCATCATCATCATCATCATCATGCTCAAATGACTTTTGCTTAAATCATGAATTTATTGTCTTCTTTATTACATTAACATCCTGTACACTAAACTTGCCAAGACTTTGGAAATAGACATAGTAGGCCTATTAATGTTTTATTTTATTTTTATTTTCAACATCATCATCATCATCATCAACATCATCATCATCATCATCATCATCATCAAAGTCGTCGTCATATATTTAAGGTGAACAATGGCTAGGTAGTGAATATAGTCGTCGCCCTAATTTTCAGTTGACCAGTTTTCTCAGTTTTAAATGCTATCTGAAATATGAAAACTATCAAAATGTAGATTATCATAAATATATAGGCATGTTGCTTTGACCAATTAACGATTTTTTTACAATAAACACTAAGTTAGGTCAGGCCTTCTATTCACCGTGACACAGTTCCTTGATGGAGCGGATTAACGGATAAAGCGATAGTGGGATGAAAGGATTACGAAGAATTAAGGAAAATTGCTTAAATACAACTGATCCTATATAAGTCGATTCATTTACATCATACTGTCTATTCAGTGAAGAGATTTCCTCTCAAGCCACAATTAATGAAGAAAGAAAAATCAACATGTCTACCTGGTTTGAAAAATGCAAGAAAGTCAGTGTCTTGGATGGTGAAATGAATTACTATGACTCGTGTAACTTCACCAAGCCTGAAATTGGGGCAGATCAGGCTGCTGTTGTATTCCTCCACGGGAACCCGACTTCTTCATACCTGTGGCGAAATGTTATACCCCATGCTGAGGGGTTCTCACGATGCTTGGCTCCTGATCTTATTGGCATGGGTCGATCGAGTAAGCAGAAGGATAACGCATACCGGTTTGTGGATCACTATCGCTACCTCTCTGCTTGGTTTAATAGTGTAAATCTACCAGAGAAGGTCACAATTGTATGTCATGACTGGGGCTCGGCTCTTGGATTCCACTGGTGCTATCAGAACCAATCAAGAGTCAAAGGAATCGTCCATATGGAGAGCGTGGAGCGGGTTGTGGAATCATTAGAAGCCTACCCGGAAATGGCAAGAGGCTTTTTCCAAGGACTGCGATCAGAAGCTGGTGAACAGTTAGTATTGGAACAAAATATGTTCGTCGAAAATATGTTTCCTCTAGGTGTAATGCGCAAGCTCACTTCAGAGGAATATGGGTTTTATAGAGAGCCATTTCTAAATAAAGGTGAAGACAGACGACCTACTCTTACATGGCCCAGAGAAGTTCCTATTGGCAACGATGGACCCCAAGATGTAGTGGACATCGTAAATGCGTATAGCACATGGTTGTCAAAGTCCGTTGATGTTGCGAAGTTGTACATCAACGCCGAGCCAGGCTTTTTTAGCCCACGTATTAAGAAGGAAACTGAGAATTGGCCAAATCAGGAAGTGGTTTCTGTGAAAGGGTTACATTTTCTTCAGGAAGATTCGCCGGATGAAATTGGACAAGCTATTCTAAAATTTCAAAAGAAACTTTATGTTAAATAGAATTGTTTTGTTCATGAAATGCTCAAATAGGCCATACATTTATAGTCGTCTTTATTGCATTAGTAAGGTTAAGAGTATTGGATTATAAGCTCTTAACTTGTTGAAAGTGATTTGGCCCTAATACTGTTCGACCATGAAACAAAACCAATTATTTTTTTTTCTATTTTTGTAAGTTTATATGGTAGTAATATAATTGTTACACTTTTATTTATTTATGTATGTATTTATTTTGCCACAGCACACGGTTACAAAAAAATATGTTATGACAAGACATGAATTCTTTAAAAATTCAGTAAATGAGTGCAAGTTATATCTCATTCATTAGATAATTTAAAACATAGCTATGCTAAATTTACGTACATTTATTTTGTTTTTGCTACCTTAAGATGTAGATTCGATACAATGCAAGCGTAAGTAATCGGTGAACGTAATTGGTCATCATAACCATTACCTTCGTTGACTTAGGCAATCCATGAGCATTAGTATTACTTAACCACTGCAAACCCTATTCATCGCAATGTAGATCTTTTTAATTAACTGGCCTATTATAATAAGAGGATTCTAATTTTGTTTGGTTTTAAATGTTCTGTTGTGTTGGTTTAGTTGATTTACATCAGTAACTTGGTTTTATTTTTTACATTCTTGAATAAATTCATATTTTACATATAGACTAGCTGACTAGACTATAATAAGATGCCTTTGTCAACTATAGGTCACATACAAGGTACATTAGCAAACTTTTGCAGCTTTACGAAATACGATTACGAAAACGGATACGTCACACTTACATTTTTTGAAGTTGCTAAATGCGTTCAAAAATATATGAAATTTTAACCTACGAATCGTTGATGTGATCGCTCTAAAATGCTGACCAACTGTGACAGATATCCATGGTGTTCTACTTAAACGTGACAAGAAATTATGGCGTATCCGTTTTCGTATTTCATGAAGTTGCGAAACTTCACTATAACTAAAAAATAACAGATGAATTTTAGTGCAATTGTGGCAGAGTCAAGCCAAATGAGGCATAAGTTGGAAAATTGAAAATTGAGGTTTTATATATATTTGTTATAAATAAATCCTAGTAATCCATTGTAATATAATTCTAGGCCATTTTTTACAAACGAATATCTTCATTTTGCGTGTTTCTAAGTAATCTAAATATATTATTTTTGGAATATAACTAACATTCTCAAAAACATGTTTTCAACATTAACATTTCAAACGCTCATATTCTTCATAACAATGGTAAAAAGCTGTACAAAATAGATCAACATATTTATATTGCAAGGCACGAATAATTCCAACTATCCACTGTTGTCCCAACATACAAATTAAGCCAGGCGACCTCAATTCTTTACACGCAGTAAAAAAAAAACAATCACCCCATAGCAACCTGCGTAACGCACGGCGTTGAAAAGTTTGTAAAAATTCCCCATAAAAAAATGTCCAATAGCATGCAACTAATGCTTTTAGGAGAATTGCAACATATGTATGTTTATATTACTTTTTCAGGAATTTTACAACGTGTTTATATCTAAAAATGAGCGAAATATTCTAAACGAGATCCAAATTAATTGCTTTAACATTTGTTTGTTGTTTGTGGAAATATTAAAGGTATGTAGTTTGTTATTAAGTACTGTTTGTTAAAAGATTTTTTTAAGATGGTGTGTTGGTACCTTTGTTTTCTGGAGTGGTGAACAAAACATTTTCGTTTACATGTTGAAGGCAAACTTTTGAATTATTATTACAATTCTTAGGCCTAAATTATTAAATTTCCGTCACAAAGCCAATGTTGATAAACATATACGCCGCTACGCACTTCGAAAATGCCTTTATTTACAATGTAGCAACAACTAGGCCTACCCTCGGCGTGGGCCTATAAACGTTGTTATATTAAATTGTATGTAATTTTATAATAAGAAAATTAATAGCATACGTCAGAAAAGTTTATTTGGTATTTTACTATCAAATTTATGCGATGCAGTAATTATAAATTGCGTTTGTTTCATTGTTTTATTTGTATTTATTGATTTCGTTTGTAGTTTAAAAAATATCAAATTTAAAAGATTAATTGGAAAGTCATTGTGCTGCTTTTTATAATTGAAATTAAATAATGCAATTTAAGTAGTATTCTAGAATAAAACCACACTTTTTACACTACCTTGAATGTTAGCATATGTATTTCAAACGGCATTCATACGCACACACGAGAACCACGCTCAGCGATTCTTTCCCTGTGCAATTTTGTGTTTTCTTAACCTATCTTTTAATTTACCCTCAAACTATTACTTTTTAAATGACTGACACTATCCTCATTCATTGTAGAATCACATAGTGTCTATTATATATTTCAAAAAAAAATTAACACTGGGGTTAATACACAAGTAAAGGCCGGTTTTACAATTACATTTATTGACAAGTTTTGGTCGATAATTTTGGTTTTATAACTTTATTATATTTTTTAATGAATTGATTTTATGATTATTGTTCGTATTTTAGAAACAATTCCTTATCAGAATAATAATTGTTTTAACGAATTCTTAAGATCCAAATAATGAGAATTGTGCTTAAGGTAGTTTATTTGTAATTTAAAGTTTGATGTCAAAAAGTTTCGTTTATAAGGTAGGCATACCGTCTCGTACATAAACACATGGCGCTTGCGTCCCTGGAAACGGTGTATAGTAATTATAGGGGCACCTGACTTTTATGAAGATTATTTCATTACTTGGAACTGCTGTGTACCAACTAGAGGCCTATATACAATTAAGAAAACTAAAAATCCTGAGTATAATTTTTAATTTTAAAAAAAAGGTATTTATAAGCCCATTTCTAAACACTATGCATTGGTATATTCAGAAACTGTGTGTAGTGGCTGATAACTGAAACCACTTCATAAACAAAACATGAAAACCTTCGGTTTTGGCATAGGCCTAGTTGAAGTTGGATAAATAATTGAAGCCTGATCGAAAGCTTATAATAAGGAGATTTTGATTTGAGATCCGGGATCTAGAAAATATTCAATGCCAAGGACATGATAGACTAGACAGTCCATACGTAGATCTTAGATCTCACTGTAAGTGTAACTATATATAAAGAGTGCCTGCTTAGTTTATGAATAGGTGAGCAAATGGTTAACTCAAAACATGGAGTTACAAGTTCAACCAGATTTGTTATAAACACAACTACATAGGCCTAGTTGAAGTTGGATAAATAATTGAAGCTTGATCAAAACCTTATAATAACGGGATTTTGATTTGAGATGCGGGATCTAGAAAATATTCAATGCCTAGGCCATGCTAGACTAGGCAGTCCATACGTAGATCTTAGATCTCACTGTAAGTGTAACTATATCTAAAGAGTACCTGGTTAGTTTATAAATAGGTGAGCAAATGGTTAACTCAAAACATAGAGTTACAAGTTCAACCAGATTTATTATAAACACAACTACATTGTAGATATATTATCGGCGAATTCTGATACGTAATACTGAATAGAAAAAAAGTTTAATAACAACACTAAGGTTATATATAGCTAAGGATTAATACATCGTCGTATGCTTATACAGTTTAAATCAGAAGACAGGAAAATGGGGAAACTGAAGAATCCAAGTAATATTAAAATATGTCAGCTGATTAATTTAGATTGCTAAAAGCTTGAATGGAATCCTTAATCGTATTTTTTTTTAACTAGAGCTAGCTGGCTGAGTCTTAAAACCGAATCAATTGGTGCCTGGTAATTCACTGTAGTATTTAGACCCCTTAAGGTGCTGGTAGATTAAACTAAACTTAACAAATTAATGACAAATATTATGGCGAAATACTGTCCAGGGGTGGTAGATTTTGCACCCGGTGACCTAATATAAGCGGGGTGGGGGCGCAACTACGTTTTGACGATAATAGGGCGGGGGCGCCGGTCCGTCCCTACTGTCAGTAACCGTCTTCAAGACCATGTCGTTCCAGTGAAAAAAATAGAGTTGAATTCTGATTGCTCAAGCTTTTATAATAAATTCCAGTCCCAAAACATGAATAAGAAGGAAAAATTATACATTTTACCACCAATGACTTTTTAGTGACGTTCCATACTCTACTACCTCTGCGGAACGATCTAATTCACAAAATTAAATTGTCGATTTTTACCGGACCTTGGTGGCGCTCTTCAAACAATGTTTGTGCTATAAAGACAAAAATAATCAGAGGTTCGTAGCAGTTTCTGTTTTGTTGACCTGGTCAGGATGGGAGTTGATTCTACAGAGACTATATTGAACCGAAGGAAATTCCTTTTGTCTACAAGCAAAATTATAATAAAATACGAATAAGTGATGCGACGGTTGGGGCAACGGTTTGTAATCCTACTCAATCGGGAGATTGAGACTTGTCCATGGCAGTGGCTTGTTTGCCTGGACAACTCACTCTACTTACATTCATTTTAGAACCACCATCCGGGATGCGTGCCATGCGTCCTTCACTCCTACATTGGTCGTCCCTATTGTATTTAATATACTGTTTTTAAAGTTATAATAATTGGTTTGTGATAAAGCAGGCAATTTATTAATAATTCCTTCCGTTCATCCCATCAGTTTATCTCTGGGCCTACATTATTCTGAAGTAATGCTGGGGAACGGGGTCTAAGGAGCGATCTATTTTTATAGATCGCTATAAAAATATAGATCGAATAAGTCTTTTTTTCTTTCCGTGTCACATCCAACAGCAAGTTTTACTCGCCACTTACAGGATGAGATCTACGCCATGCATTCTAAACAAAGTCTCATTATGAAGGTTGGGGAATGGCGTTAAGTCGTGGGAACCAACCTAGCGTTCAGCCAGGTTCGAACCCAGGACCTCGAGATTGGAAGACAAGCATGCTAACCACCAAGCTACAGTGACACTCCAAAGTCTCTACGATTCAGGTCTAAACAGAAATAAAATAGTAAACACAAACTATTTAAAAATATATACGTACGTGACGTTTCCTCTTGTAACCTAAGAGGCTTCATGACCACCAGCGTTGCCAGCAATAAAAATAAAATAATGCTTTTGCCGATACAAACAAATGCCAGATTATGCCAAATCCATGAAATTACCCGACAGGGGACCATCGATTCCGGGTTGGCGTGGTTACCCGTTTGGTTTTGATGAGCAAAAAAAAAAACAAACAAAAAAAAAACAAAAAAAAAACCCGTTATTTTTCCCGTTTTGGCCGGTTTTATATCTATTTTTAGTTTTTCGGGGTCACTTATGCAATATTTTTATTTTTTCACCCGGCGAAAATGGTCAGACTTCCCCGGGGGGGGGGGAGGATCGATGGAGACTGAGTTGTTTATAATATCATCACCAAGATCAATTCGTTTTCTTATTTGTGTTATGGCTTCAATATACCATTGGTGATGATCTAGTAAGAAACATCATTCTCCCGTCCACGAGGTACCATCGTTTTTGCAATAAGTGAAGCTTCTTATGTTTAAAGCATTTTTTTTAAGTTTATGAACATTTTCATATTTTTAACATCAAATAATGCTAGATTATGCTAGATTATTCCAGATGCTTTTGGGTATTATATTATGCTAAAAAGCATAATTATGCCAGAAATGGCAACTAAGATGACCACAGTAAGGTAGTTGTTGCGGACGACTTTTGATCTTGTTTGACGCCCTCTACGACAATGAATTCCAGTGCATTAATGAGTATAATGCTGTATAAGTTAGACAGTTGCTATGCACTTCTTCTCTATTCAATTATTATTTCCAAAAAAAATATATTTGAAAAAAAAACTGTAAAAATGCAACACAGAAATTCACGAAACACGTATTTTGTTTTATATGCGAATTATTGGCAACAATCTTATTTGGTTATGTTTTCAAAAAATGGCTGCCGTCTCTATAATGCTAAACATTGAATTGTAAATTATATGAACATTTTGGAAGGTTGACTCATTTTCCTTGTGTGTTCATTGTCCATCATTACGTAAATTAATTAGATTTTGTATTTTCACAAAAATGAATTTACCATTGAATTTAATCGCAGGTTCCATGTTAACCGATGGATCGATTGGCCGACAACAGAACAGATTTTTATAAGATAACAAATTTAAACAATTTCAAAGCGAATGACTTAACACATGATGCCCAATTTGATTAGTCAATATAATGGTGCACTATCGTACCTTTCTTCATAGATGGCATGTTTTAACACAATTTACAAGGATAGAGCCAGGGGTTATCAATAGGAGCACATTTCTCTCATTGAGTAAGCCTTCTACGCACAATAATACAAGTGACCATGCTTGTAAAGATAATTGCTGAATAAAAAACGCATTCATACAACTAAATTATAAACATATAAAACTGTTATAACGCAAAGTTTAGTTTTATTATGCAATAACAAGAAGTTACAGATAAACCTATATTAAATTCAAAAATCCCTAAATAGAAATATTCGGTATACATTCTTTCATTATATTGTTTCTTTATGTACATGGTTTAGTATAATACTTAAACCTGATCTGTGTGTCAAATTTACAGCAATAGTGGAACTACACAAATTTTACAGTATGTACATATTAAGTAATATTTACATAAAATGTATTTTATATTCAAATTAATATTTGTCGATTCGATTTCAACAAATCAAACGTTATTCAACAATTTTCGAACAGTCGAATTAATACTCTATTATAAAATGTTTTTTAAAATAAACCCATTTTACAAATTAATAAGATAGTTCTTTTGAGTTGGTCGACATGAAAAAGTTCCGTTGGTCAGTCTAAAATCAAACCTCAGCCCGATAACGAAGGCAAGAATATTAACAACGAAGCTACAGCCGCATTTCTGTATTGGATTGACTGGTCCCAGCTCAAATTAACTTTTTATGAGTAATAATTGTCTTGGTTATTACAACATAGGAAACGAAGGGGAAATGGTTTAAAAATAAAATAAACGAGTAATATAAACGCAAAATTTTGGGCGTGTAACCTGGTTTGACAATACAAATAGTCGTCGTAAAGCACATACTTTAAAAACATCCTATTCTCCAATGCTATTACAATTCTTTGAGATTTTATATGAACAACTACACATATGCCTACATGAAATTGTCAAACATCAGTTGTAAATACAAATGTACTATGGATAAATTAAGTTGCTTTCACCGTAATTTTTATTTTACTTTTCTTAATAAATACAGTAATTATACAGAAAGATGACGATTGAGGGTCGGTAATCTCATTTTATTTCGTAAGGATCACTTCCATTACCATGCTTTTATCCTCTTAAGGCCCAATTTTGTATTTAAAATGTCATCTAAATCAACTTTAAACATTTTTTTAGCGATTTCTTGTTCTGTCCCTCCGTATAAATACTATGTGTTTCATTAAGGCCAGCTTCCAGTGGAATAAATACATTTAAAATTGCCTCAACCGTGATACTGTTTTTTTAAATTGTTTCTGTCAAACTTCATATATATATGAGACGAGAAAGCACGTGTTATCATTTACTAATTCAGTTAATGAAATTAGACGGGAACTGGAACCTAATCTATCTCTCGACTGGTTTTGTCACTATAGGTATACTGTTGTATCATTTATTTAGTAGGGTCTATCCTATAATTACGTTTACATGACTATAGAGCAATATAGATTTTTCAGCTTTATTCGATGATGATTAAAGAAAACATTGCGAAGAAGCTTGGTTGTAATCCTCATTAGGAGCTTATCTCATCCACCAAATATTTAGGAATATCTTTCACACAGGACGTTAAAACGGAAATTTTGGTGTATACTTCGCGGATGCCGGCTTTGGTTTTAAAGTTTACTTTCCCTTTAATGCCGGTCTCACGCCAATTTTAGTTCCATTGCAAAAGTTAGTTCCCGTGGTCTGGATCTTAGGAGACTAAG
>JAOTQE010039961.1:0-2500 GCA_025631205.1 Nesometra sesokonis
TCAAGGTAGATTGACCTCGAATACCATTGCCGAGCGAGCCCGACCATTCCAAATTACCTTGATCGGGATTGATCGAGTTCGTCTGATCGGCAGTGGGAACCTACCATTACATGCTTTTATTTTCTATTATAAAAAATACAAACAAATATACCTGCAATGTATTCTTATACACTATAGACACCGGGTCTATCGAATAACTCTACATTTAGGACTAATTATTTTTTATAATACTTAACGGATCAATAATAGGCATATAACAATTGGCTTACAAGAATGTAAAGGGTCGACCACTGGATAAATAATGTGGAAACAGTACAAAAAAAATTCATGTAGCTCTAATTATAAACTAATGGCGTGAATAATATATCAGGTCATGATAGGGAACTGGGTAATTTTTATACCCACTGATAAAGCGTTTAAAACAATATCGTATAAAGTCCTATAAACACTTAGCCTAAAATTAGGTCTAACAGACAAAATTTTCCAGATTCATATTTTTTTTGCATCAATGTCTTTAATTTTCTTTTTTTTTAAATTAAAATAACAACAATATTAGTGAGGTTTTGCAACTTTACGAAATACGGAAACGAAAAAAAAAGACAGGCCTACGTCATAAATTTTTGTAACGTTTGGATATCAGGACCATGGTCACGGATTCGTTTTGTCAATTTTATTGTGCTTCATTGATCATGAGTAAATAGGCCTATGTCGCAAATAAATACAATAAATAATAAATAAATAAATTGAGTGCCATGAATATTTCTCACAGTTAGTCAGTATTATCAACGATTCGCTATAGATGGAACATTTTATATAGGCCTATAGGCTTATTTTTTAAACATTTAGCAATTTAGAAAAATGTAAGTGTGGCGTATCCATTTTTTAGACATAGCCCTCCATTATAGGCCTATCAATGTTGTGCCTGCACACCAAATACAAATACTATTGGAGACGCACAAATAAATCTGGGTTAATTGTAAACCTATGGATTATATTTAGTTGAATTTGTTTATTTTAAACCAAAAGTGTTTTACCGAATTTCATTGAAATTTTGACCATATTTTGGTAAATTTCAAAACCAAAATACTCGGTTAGTCTGACACGAGTGTTTTTAGTGTGTAGGCATGCTTATTTATTTATGACAATTTTACATAGGCCTAGTTTAATTATTCCTGTTAGTAATAGGTCCTTAAAGATGTATTGTCACTCAAAAATGACCAAAAAGTCATAACAATTTTTAAATTAACTTGCTCATATTAAAGTAACATCAGAGTTATAAACTTGAGAATAAAAATTACTGTATTTAAAAACTGTTTACTAAGATTTTTACACTGGAAAATTACCAATATTTAGAGGCTTCCAGCTTTTTTATGGATTTTTGCTAATTTTAAGCATTATAATATTGCAAAATAGAGGTAAATATTGTTTTAATTTTCAAATTTTGGGTAGAATTATCATACTTTATATATTTCTTCAAAATAAGCATGTCATTTTCAAAATCAATTTTTTGTCATTTTCAGGTGACAATACATCTTTAATTTATACCGGTAATGGTTTAAATAATTTAATAATATAATCAGCATATGGCCTAGCCTATAGACCTTCCTTTGTGATTGATACATTGCATATAGGCCTATGATCATTTTAATTTATTTACTATTATTTTTTAATAATAAATGGCGCGGAAAGATATTAATGACAATGATAATTCCATTAACGAATATACTATAGTGATTACAATAAATATAAAAGTAATGATGTAAATGTAGTTAAAATAATGGTCATATAATAGAAATATCGAAAATAAAACACATATTGTAAAATGAACGTAAGCGGTTGTATTTAATATTAAGTGTGGGTCGGCTAAATTACATATGATAAATGTTGCAATGTCGATTGAAGATCGTTTGAGACGTATAGATTGATTTATGATCAAAATCAAAATATGTAATCTGCAACTTATTGAAGCGCTTCAAGCATGAAATTATCTAAAGCAGTTTGACCGTGTAGATTTTCATGGGTTTTTATTTTGCTTTTCTGTACTTCTTATATTCAATCAGGGTTTAGCTGAAAATCCGGAATAAATACATTAAATGAATTAGAGAATGTTATATATGGGAGGGCGGCACAGCAGAAGTTAAAATGAAATTTGTTATAGACTGCCGTGCAATATGCCTGGAAAATGTGATTTTTCTCCTCATAATCATACTACTACTAGGCCTACTATTGAATTCGTATCGTAATCATAATCATCATCATCATGATTATCATCAACATCATCATCGTCATCATCATCATCATCATCATCATTTCATTTTCATCATCATCATCATCATCATCATTTTCATCATCATCATCATCATCATCATCATCATCATCATTCTCATCATCATTATCATCATCATCAATCATCATCATCATCATCATCATCGTCGTCATCATCATTTTCATCATCACCATCGTCATCATCATCATCATTATCATCGTCATCATCATCATT
>JAOTQE010039961.1:7500-10012 GCA_025631205.1 Nesometra sesokonis
GTCATATCATAAACTCTTATCAGGTGATTTGTATATAACTAAAAACATTATAATAAAATTATAACATAATTATACTGTATGGCCGACATTCATATCTACGCGATAATTTTATTTTATTGAAACAAATATGACGTCATAGATATGTAGGCCTAAATCATATCACATGAAATACAAATTAGGCCTATATAATTAAAACATTATAGGCCTAACAATAATAACATAGGTCTATTCATCATAATTATGAAAACATAATCATCATAATTATAATAACATAACAAATATATTATGAATATGCCACTATAAATTAAAATAACATAGGCCAAATAAAGTGCCGAAAATATGAATAATTAGAGCAAATATGACGTCATAGTTGTACGTAGAAAACGTCACATGAAATAGGCCTACAAATATTTAAATATCATAAAAAAATAGTACATAATTATACAGTATGGCCAACAGTGAAAACAGTATTTATTCTTTATTATAATTTAGTCCTATAGGAACAAATATGACGTCATAGATGTTCGTACCGATACTATATCAAATGACAAAAATATAATTAAAATATCTTAATAAATTATAATTACAGTATAGAGCTGACCAATATTGTTCATACTTCATTTTATACAGTAATTCATAGTCTAAAAATCTTAATTAGTTTTCACTGTATATTATTTTTAATAATTGAGACTGAAATACGGTATCATTTGTTTAATTACAAAGGAATATCATTAGATTGTCATTAATTATCACCGGAATACTGACAACTGTATTGAAAACGAAATAGAGCGCGATATTCGACACATTAAACATATCTACCTCGTAGACAACTAATAATGTATTCGCTATTGTTTCCATTGGATAAAATGACCTAGAATTGTACTTGTCAGACACAAATTGAGTTGTTGAATTTAAATGAAGTTATCACACCTAGTCATTAACAGATGGACATCATCAGAATTGAAATAAATACCTGTGTTCATCATTTAAATTTAAGAAAACTGAGTGAGAATTAGGCTTATAAAAGTGAAAATGTACGAATCAAAATGTAAACACAATTATACCGACGGCAATTTGTGTTCCCTGATATGTATCTACATTATTTAATTAATTATGAATTTTTGTCTAAATAATTTATTTTCGTACATGTTTATAATTAACAAATTAATTACTAAACGTGTTGATTTTTAAGAATGTTCACAATATTTCAAACGAAATGTAAATGAATCAATAGCAGTTAATGTGTAATGATTGTTTCCACTTAATTTTAAAAAGTTGTTGAATAGCGTATCGAATATCATCTGTTGAGCTGATTAATTCATCATGTATTTATTAATTTAGCCAAGTAAATGTAATCTGAGAAAGACTGTTGTAGAGAAGTTGTTACAGGAAAATACAATCGTAAGTACGATACGCCAGGCTCGTTAGGAATAAAAAGCGGTGTTGCTAACCGTCACTGTTCATAACGAAATCTCCCCCGGCAACGATTTCAATAATGATTACAACTTGCGTGGAGGACGTGTAGACCGCAGGCGAAATCAACTTTATAGGTTGAAAACGTTGTAGTCTTCAGGCCACACGAAATAACCAGTGTCATGCACAATCCAAAGTAATCGAATTCTATGAAAACAGGAGAAATTATCTAAATCGTAGATTTGGACTGCAATTATTTAAATTGTTCAACTTGTCTATAATTTTCGAGCGCGGTTGTTCTGTATTAGGTGATCCGTGACTTTTAACAAGTGATGGGCACCGAATTGTCTAAGATTTTCATTTCGCTTGGGACGGTGGAGAAAATTATGAAATCAGACCAAATAACTAAACTATCAGTATTTGTTCAACACTGAATTAGAAGATGATTAATTAGGATGAAAACGAGTAACAATAACACAACGTTTTCCAATAATATTTTAATTTGTTTTTGTCTGTGACATGGAACAAAATTAATTGCGCAGAAAAAATAATCTTCTATAACGGTTTAAATTATTCTTTGTTTTGTTTAAAATGACCAGGCTTTTACTTAGACTATTTATTTTCATAATGTTGATGCGTAAAACTGCATAAAAAAACAAAACTTATAATGATACACAATAAATATATTTATATAAGTACTATATAGGCCTATGTTTTTTTTTAATAGCACGGAAATAAAATATATATTCTGTGCCAGGGGCGGATCCAGCTGAGCTGGATTGAAGGGTCCCGTTGCCAAGTTTCAAACTGAGTGTAGAATAGGCCGGTTTAGATCGTTTCGCGGCCGCCGACGTATTCGGCCGCCACCAATCAAACCCCTATAACTATTGAACGCCGGTAGTGATGTTCGATTTCAACTCAATTTTTTTTTTTGCTTTTATCAATAATAATCTGTTTCCAAAGTTCGTTTTTAATTATGAATATCGTAATAATAATGTAATCATGTTGTTAAATGAATGAACAGGTCCTTCCTACCTTACTTTAAAATACGATCATAAACTTTTAGGCCTAGGCTAGGCCTAACTTAGACTAACCTAGG
>JAOTQE010039972.1:0-10012 GCA_025631205.1 Nesometra sesokonis
ATAGGGCTAAATATACTTTTTATGATTAACTAAAACATATAATGAAAAGTAATTTTTTGGGTGAACCTGCCCTTTAAGTTACAATCGGTCTTATATTACTTATAGTCTTGCATCATTCCATAATCATTTTGATAGTCAACTTTTTTCTAAGTTTTTTTTAGTAGTATCAAGGAACAGTTAACTGTTCCCTGGTAGTATCATGATATGAATATTTGCGTCAGATATTACTTTCATCATTTTATTTATCTTGCCAAGACTACGTAGATATCTGACAACATTATAAGATATAATGATGATTTGAGGTGCATTTTTAAGTTAAAATGGTATCTGTGAATTTTTAAGGCAATTTAAGTTCAAGTCCAAAAGATACTAATTTTTACGTCTCGACCTTCTAATTTGACCTTTGACCTAAAAATGCACATTTCTCAACTTTAATACTTATTTCCGTAACAATTTTCCTAGGAAAGTCCTATGAAAGTAATTTTGCTATGAAATTACTCAACGAAAGTTCTTAAAATATTATTTACTTAATTTATAGGTCTTGGGTATGCATGTGCAATATTCCCTACAAAAGGAGACAAAGGACGCGGTCGTAAATGATAAGAAACAACTTGTAAATACCATCTTGGAAATACCTCCAAAAGGCTTTGATGCACTGTTGTTCATACTCGTTGCTTCGTACTTCTGTAATGGTGTAATCTATAGAGTGCCTTTTAGAACATTGATTTATGCTTTAAAATTTATTTTATTTGATTTATTTGGTGTCATGAGAAAACAAGGAAAACACGAGGAAATCTGAAATGGCCTGTTCCAGTGATACCATTCTGGTAGTAATTGGGCATCAGTAGTACCGTTCGTTAATCGTTCGGGAAATTCCCTACGCTTCAGTACTGAATTTAAAACGTGACAGCAAACTGCGTGATAGGCAGGCGTCTTGACCCCTGATGATAAACGCCAAAATTGTATACAGACTTAACCACAATCACTATCAATCATAAATACAATTCTTAACTGTAAAATATTTTAATAACAATAATTACTACAGTATACATTGTTCCGCTATCGTTAACATTTTTCAATCTATGTATCAACTCAAGTCGAAGTTTAGTCTGGTCTCGGGGCCACTCTATTACCACCATTAGATAGACTTTCTTCATCAGTACTTCTACGAATGGAATGTCTTGCCGTGGAGCCGTAACGCTTTTCCAGACCCAGAACCGTTCGTTAATCGTTCGGCAAATCCCATATGCTGGTATTTTGCACCAATCTCCTACACTTTTCCGAAGAGTGTACTGCGTTCTTTAACATGCAAATGAGTAATGTTTACATAAGACAAGCGGCTCAACGTCGCGTCCGAAACATGGTGTGATTGTATCTTGTAATTCCAGCAGAAACATAAGCACATTGTCAATGTATACGATCGAACCAGAACTTTAAACTTTATTTCTGTATTAATATCTTTATTTCGAGAAGAAATCATCAGTGACACAACCTGATACGTACGTGTACAGGAAAGCGTGCGTGAAGACCATAGATTTATTATTTACGACTAGATAGTGAACTTAACACTGTAGAATTGCAGTCCCAGGTATGCGCCTACTATTGATGCATAAGGATTGCAAATCGTACGCGCGGTTTCCACAAACGTGAATATCATTGCGTTTGTATCCATTATTTAATTTTGAGTAGGCCTATTTTTTTTAATATAAAATTTAATAGATTAAAAGTCATTGTGTTGCATTCTACAATTTGAAATTAAATAATATAATCTCAGAAATATTTTAAGTATAAAAACACTTTTTACAAATGCGTATCTATAGACATGTATCTCAAGCAGTAATCATGCGCACACGTGAGAGCCACGCTCAGCGATAAGCGATGTCACGGTTTCAACTGCGCATGTCTGTTACCAAGGCAATAAAACGACGCGCGGTGCAAATATGATTGCCGAGCATAATGTAATGTAATGAAGTTCGATTTAAAATAGCGCCTTATACAATAGAGTTTCAAGGCGCTGTGGACCAGATGTTACACATTCACATATTCATCGTTTTATTACTTGATTTTAATATGCACATGCGCAGTTGAAACCGGGAAATGGATTATTCTTTCTTCGCTGTGTTTAGGTGAATATAACGAACAAGAGATATGATCGTTTTAAATCTGACCAGTAAACTTTCATGTTGGAATGACTGACAATATCAAATTATTGTAAAATCGTAGGTGTTCTATACTATTTCGATCATTGTGTTATCACTGGAATTAGTAAACATTTCAAGGCTGATTTTAAATTTATCTTCGTTTATAATTTTTGGTTAATAAATGTGGTTTTATAACTTTAACATTACTTCGAATAAGTCGATTGTATAATTAATGTTCGTATTAAATATTTATATATAATATATTCATATTTAATATTACGATATAATTCTTTATGTTTCGAGTAATAAAATGGATTCAAATTAGGTTATAATATGTAGTTTGTTTGTGGTTTTGTTTAAAAGTGCGGACTCGTACATAAGACACCGCTTGCGACGCCCTTGGATACGGTGTGGTAGTAATTGAGGGTGCTTGACTTTTATGGGGATATGTAATTGTATCGCAGAACAGCTGTCGGCCCAGTTCATTTTTCGAGACTTTCTATTGTGTATAGGCCAATTTATATTACTTTAAATTAATGTTTTTATAAGAGTATTCAAATCAGGTTGTGAATGGCAGTGGTTACGATTAGTATGCAGGAGTAGTGTAATGTAAGACCATGAGGTATGGCGGTTACTGATTGCAAGGCCGTAGCGCGGCATGAGACAGACGAGGCTGTGGCCTCTTCTGAAATTGAAAAAAGTAGGGTTTTTATGAAATATTTAGAATATGTTGGTCCTACACACCGCTTTTGCCCCAGCGTCGCCTCACCTGGTTTTCTATTCTGGACAGCCCTGGATTGTCTGATCAGATCGATGAAGAAATTCTGTGCTCTGATTGTGAAATGAGCTGCTGTTGAAAGTCTGGGTCTGGAAGCGCGCGGCCGAGAACATGCAGGGCAATGCTGGTCTGTTCTTGGTCTGCTGAAGTTTTGAGATTACTTTGAAGCTAGTAAGATGATTGAAGTTAATATAAGCGTAGAATGATAACCGCTTTTATTTATCAGGGGCAGATTGAGAATTTTGGAGAAGGTGGGGGTGCAGAAGGGGGGTCGGTAGAGAGTAAAAGTTTTAGGGGTTCCGAGGCATGCTCACCGGGAAATTTTGGACTTTAGATGTTCTGAAAAGGCCTCAGGGGTCTCTTAAGGATCAATTCTTCTTAAATATTTTCGTTTTACAGACAATGTTAAAAATATTGTTATGTTACTTTCCGAAAAGGGGGAGGGCAGCCCCCCCCCCCCCTTAAATCCGCTCCTGTTTATATACTGGACTTTCTTTTTTGCATGAATTTTGCATACAATTTCATATATTATGTGGTAAGCTATGGAAAAAATCAACAACCTTTACTTTTTTATTTCATTGTGGTTAAAGTGATCTGTAGATCCTAATTCATAAATTTTTAGTCGTTTAGTCTCTTTAATATGCAAATTAGCTTATATTTCACAGTTAATATGCAAATTAGGTGTAAATGACCTACGGTTACTGTAACTTGGCAACCAGTGAACGTAGAGAGTTAATTTTTACATCAAAATGTTCAGAACGTGCATGTTTATATTCCATTTAATACAACATTTCGTCAGCGACGCCACAAGTGACACACGAAAAGTGCGAAAAGCAGTGTTTCGAGAAAAATGAGATTAAAGTAACGGGATTAAAAAAATAAACAATTTTGCAGCCAAAAAAAAAATTAATGCTTTTTTTATATGTCTGTAAACGTTCATAACCCAGCTATTATATTTTGTAGTTAAATCTCGACTTTGTTAGTTAATTAACTAGTATTTTGAGGCTAAACATTATTGTCACTTCGTAAAAACGCGTAATTCATTTACGTTGTATGTCTACGCGCAGGTTAGTGTCAGTTTGTGGCGTCACTGACAATTTTTTTAACCAAAATTACTGGAAACTGTCATTTTAACCCTTGACCTGAATTTTTACATAAATGTCACTTTAGACAACAAAATTGGGATCAAATTCACTATATCTTTGCAACCAATGATCGTAGCCACTTCGGTTTGGTGTCCAATTGTTCCGAACATACAAGTTTGTATTTACTATAGTGAATTTTTGTTTTCAGTAAAATGATCAGAAGTAACACTTTTGACCTTTGACCTTGTTTTTTGCATGAAATTTGCATATTAACTTAAAATAAGTTGATAATACACTAAAGAGTTGTCTAAGCAACTTAAAATTTATGAATTGGGATCCACTTATCAGGTAAACTTAATCAAGAAAAATAATGGTTGTTGATTTTTTTTATAGATATCCAGATAATTTATGAATTTCTATGAATTTTATTGTTCAAAACATCGTTATCCAGGATCTTTTTGAGAAATGGAACCTATCTAAAGTAAATGAAACAAAATTAAATCAAATAAATTAATTTATAAATAAATAAATTCACAGAAAATAAATGCATAAATGAATGAATAAATAAATAAGTAAACACATACATAAGTCAAAAAAATATGTAGACAAAATAACTTTTATTGATAGATTTATTTATATTTATTATATTTAATTATTAATTTGTTAAATTAATAAATCAAAACAATAAACAAATACAACAAATAGGTTCATAAACTAAATTAATAATAAAGAAATTAAACGCATAAATGATCTGAATTAATAACTAAATGAATATGTAAACAAATAAATAAGTATTTTTTTTAAATAGATAGATAATTATTGATAGATTTATTTGTTTTGTGTACTTATATGCTTCATTTATTAATTGTTGTTAGCTTGTTCAATTAATCAAGTCAATCAATTAAGCAAATATATAAGAAAATAATACAAATAAGTAAATGAAACAAATAAATACATTTAAAATGAATGAATGAATCAATCAATCAATCGATCAATCAATCAATCAATCAATCAATCATTCAATCAATTAATGATTATAAGTAAACATAAGAATTAGTAGACAAAATTAAATAAATTGTATTGAGAATTATTTGTTGAGTGAATTTATTTTATTTAATTTGCTTAATTAAGTATATGAGTAAGTAAAACATATAAATTCATAGATCAATAAATTCACAAAAAATAATGAATAAATATCAACAATTAAGCAGACAAATAAAAGAAATAAATAATACAAATAAAAAATTAATATAAACACAAAATAAAACAAATAAAATAAATAAAATTAATCAAAAGAATAAAACAAACAGGTATAGAGCCTTATTTATAGACTAGATTGAATCATTATTTTTTGCCTACTGCATGTATTGAAAGAATTATACCACTAAATATATCAAATACAGTAGATAAAACAAGTAGATAAATAAAAAAATAAATAAATTCATACATAAACAAATCATAAAAATAATGTATTGTATTGTTTAAGCTCATTGCTTGGAGTTGCATTATAATTTCTTATTTAAGTATTGGTTTAACTTATTAAATAAATTATTAAATAAAACAAACCAAAAAAATAATTCACAAAACAAGTATATGTATCAATAAAACATATAAACACAACATAAAAACAGGGAACAGTTAAAGAAAGATACAAATAGTCCTGAGCCTTATTTCTCTATGTTGATTTAAATATACTGAATGTACTGACAAAAATTATACCACTGCTCTTGAGTACAGATCCCATATCAAGCTTACAACATTGCATAGTGGAGAAATGTGAATACAATACCTCGGCCCGCTTGCGTGTCTCTTGGCTACCTCACCAGGCTCTTCACATCTACAAAATACAGTACTTACTGACACAATTACTGTAGTAGAAATTAGGTCTAGGATGCCCAGGGCCTAGGCCTTCTTTTCTCTACGCATAGACAATAATTAATTAGTTTTTATGTTTCCATTGAATATCAATAAAATATAATATTTTGTTTTGTTTTTATAGCACATTACATGAAAAATAACACCATATCTATCTATCAGTATTGTACATTGCGGCTCGCGGTTGTGTATCGAGTTTAGTTTTGCTAGACTTGCCCCAAAGTCTCTTGTATCTGGTTGATTTATTTTTATCTAAGCAGCATTACAAACCATCACAATCAGTCCTTATTACTCTGTACAAGCCAGTGGTGGCGCCAGGAATTGCCCGACGGGGAATCACTGACGCCACCACTGGTTCAAGCGACTTGTAAAATACTCCTCCAAGATATCAGGATGATGTAATATTGGCTCTCCGTATTTGGCAAGTGGACGGATCAAAATAAATGTTTTCAAAATGTTTCCTTTCCGAATGAACGACCTAAGCCCAACATGCGCTGAAAAGTATTCTCACGATTGTACTTTTGTCCTTTTCATAAAAAAAACTCATCTTCAATTCCTCGTGCAATTACTTACAATCCTTCATTACGTTGCCTAGGCATAGGGTTTCTTTTCTTCATGGGTAGACCCAATTCACCTAGGCCCGGTAGACCCAATACGGAACGCCAAATTTTGATTAGCGTGTGTGATGGAATGGTATCACGTGAATTCCGAATTTAATCAAGCATACGATTTGGCACCAATATATTAATAATTATGTCGAATGTGGTTAATATTCAAGATAAAACTCAATTTATTTAACTAAACAACACACTGTAGTGAATATGATTGACGGGTACTTAGAGTACACATCATTATAGGTACGATTACGTTTGAACCTTTTTAAGCTCAAGCCAGACTATCAAGTTTTATTTCACAAAAACAATTCGATGCACCCATGGTAAGGATAATATCCAAGTGAGGTATTGATGTGATGTCTTTTCGGAAAAGGACTATAAGCCGTAGGCCCAGTGTAGGCTACACAAACAGCTCATGTGCACTTTAAAAAAAAGTACATCTTTCGAGACGAGTAGGGGGTTACCCCGCTGTACTGGTCCATGCATGACCCCTGTCGTGGACAGCTGAAGTAGCGCAAGTACAACTAGGTACTTGCTGCATGACATGACGTGACCCTTAGAGGAGTAGAAAGTCATAAGAATGTGTAACATCTGGTCCACAGCGCCATGAGCATCTTCTAGATGGATACTGTCACGTATATAAATGTACAACATTATTATTATTATTATCATTATTATTATTATTATTATTATTTTATAACAAGATATAGGCACATAATTTAGTTTATCAAATAAAATTTTATAGTCTAGTTTGAGCTTTAACCTTTGGCAACATAAATGTTTAAATAGCACAAGCGCTTTATTGTTTACATTGTTACACTTTCTTTGATAAAAATTATGAATTTGCAAACATCAAATTTTTACGATTAGTGATTGTAATTTAAAATGTGTTTTTACGTTTGGTATTAAAAAAAGTGACTACGTGTAAATTTTGTGTAGATTTAAGACAGCATCAGATGTAGACGGGAGGTTGCAGGCAGTGTACTCCTATTTATGGTCTTTTTTATATTTAATTAGGTTTGTATATATTTTTTTAAAACGTAATATATTGTCATCAGTGACAACACGCAGAAACTCAAACATTACTGCGCGCGCACAGAAATGCGCGTAAAGAGACAGAAAACGCGCATGTGCAGATTAACAAATACGATTCATAGTTTGTGTCTCTACTCTTTCATTTAGTATTCGCTGGTAACGGTTTGTGTCTCTTCGTGGTATCACTGACAATATAAACAATCAACTTATTTCTCCTGAAATTCATGGTGGTAGAGAGCGGCAAACAAGATCACTAGTCTACTTTCCAGTCATTCTCTGCTGAATGTTCGTAGGTCAAGGGGTGAGACATCACGTACGTATGAACTTTGGTTTATCACAATAGTTTATATATTTCATGGATTAAAAATTTAAGTGCTCATATCTTTGGATATGCTAATGGTCGGGATGTTATTTAAAGCTCCGATTACAGATTATACTGTATTTTATTATCTACCGGTAGATTACATAACAATTATTTTGTTAAATTTTCATTTTTTCATACATTAATGACTCTTTTTATGGGTGTCCGATTTTATGTACGAATGGTATTGTGATACTAAATTGGGTAAATCACTGATAGGACTCAACATTTTGATATTTAAATTATTTGATTAGTACATAGTATATTACTTCACTGGCGGATCCCGTGTGGGTTTCGCAGTTTTCGTCATTCTTTTGAATAGGAAATATTAAACAAGGTTAGTGGTACAATGTTACCACTTTGCACTGCATAAGTCATTTCACGGTTTCAACTGCGCATGTGCGTTACCAAGATCAAGTAATAAAACGATGCGCGGCTCTTATTGAAATGAGTATAATACGCAAGATCAAGTAATAAAACGATGCGCGGCTCTTTTTGAAATGAGTATAATACGCGCGTCGTTTTATTACTTGACTTTAATCTGCACATGCGCAGTTGAAACCGTGAAATGGCTTATTCTTTCGTACAGGCATACATTCATCAATATTTTTTGTTTAGAGAATTCAGCGTAGCAATTAATGTGGTGAGGAGGGGGTCACATGTTGTTTCATGGATATAAGGGTGTGTCCCCATACCTTAAATCCTCTCCTCTAATATAGTTTCATAGATTTTATCTATTTACTTGGTTATATTTAATATTTTCAGTACTTAGTGGATACCAACAATTTGAGGATGGACCGTGCGTTAGTAACAATGGTATTTTTGTTATTTTTTACAACTGCCGTGTTGTCGTATGGTGGGTTTTCATCTTCTTTAATTTTGTAATAATTATTAAATTAAAGTATGCAGAGCCAAGCCAAATGAGACATAAGTCGCAAATGCTAGTTTTCCACAATAAGCCGAAATTTAAAAATGGTCAAATTTTTCAAATTTCATTTTATTTCTAAAATATCCCGTTTATACACTCCACTGTCATATTACTTTAACAATTTTCAGATATATGATCAAAAAATGTTTTAAAAATACAATTTAAAATGACATTGCTTAGTCAATGTATGCAGATAAACAATTTTCAAATGCAGTGTTCTCAAAACTTGCATTTTGAATGTTCGAACTTCGATTGTTCATAACTTCGCAAAGAAAAATCGTATGAAACTGATTTTTTTTTTATGTTAAAGATAATAATATGTAGTTTTAAAATCCATAGGAAACTTAATTTTCAATTTTCCGACTTATGTCTCACTTGCATTGGATTTGCCACATTAATGCTACTAGCACAGTACGGTGTTATTAATTTGCAATTTTAATTGCAATTTTAATTTATTTTAAAATAAAGTATAAACGGATACTAATTTATTCCCTTTTCATAATTTCTTTAGTCTTTCAATGCTAAATTGTAATCCTTTAGCTGAGTCTTAAACTATGTACCATGTCCATGGATTTTATGGGGAGTCGAGGCTTAAAGCTCTTGCTAATTTGGCCTGCCTTCACACTTCCACGATATTTTCCATATTGACATTTTTCTTTAATTATCTAAGCTGAAGTGTGACAAAAACTAATAAACAGAACAGAACAGAATAGACCGAATTAGCGATGGCCTGTGACGTCACGAAAACCTGCCTTCGTGGGTACGAGAAACCAAAACAAACCGTAAAGTCCTATCTAATAACGTAGGGCAAGTGCGAATGTTACCCAAATATTTTGTTGAAATACACATTGAATTTAGCAAGTACGATCATAAGCATTAGTAAACATCTACCTTAGTCTTAGATTACGTAGAACACAGTTGATCTGGTTTTAATTTACATTTAATAGGAAATATACATAATTTAAGCTAGGCCAAACATTGGATCTCCGTTGATCCACTCAGGAGAGCTAAGCCGTTATGTGCACTAGCGGTTCAGCACCGTTTGCCTAAAACCATCCATTGTTCTCAACAAGTTTGACAGGTTTAATCCATTCCAATTTAAATAAAACTAAGCGTCGAGTGTTAAAAAGAATTTATGAATGTATCCCAACGGTTTGGAATGAGTTACCAACCAAGAAATACAAATACATAAACT
>JAOTQE010039983.1:0-10011 GCA_025631205.1 Nesometra sesokonis
AATAATCTTTTTTTTTTTAATTTATAGGAATAGCTCAGTAAAGCGGTAGTTATAATTATCATCATCAATAGGCCTATCATCTTCATTTGTAAAATCCTCATGATTGTTATCTTTACTATCTCGGGTGTGGACCCAGGCCCCCTCGTGTGACTTGGGAGTATATTATTTGAACCTGAAAAAATCTCTTTATTTGCATTGAATTTATGAACATCATCTCCCAGATACCTAGGAAACACATCTATTATGAAAAACTTACCTGGGAAGGATTACAGACCCTCTAAACACATCAAGTACCAGCAATCTTGGGTGAAGCTTTTCACCAAGGCCCCCATTTTTAGCTCTGCTGGATCCGCCCCTGCCATCTTCACCATTATCTTGATCATCATATCACCAACATTACTTACGTTGGTACTTATGTCATTATCATAGTCCTGGTCATTATCATCATCTTGATCATAATCATCATGTCCTGATCAGTATAATCATCATATATGATGGTACTTATGTCGTCATCATGATCATGATTATTATCATCTAGATTATAATCATATAGGCCTACCTGCCAACTCTCACGCATTAGGAGAATCCTCACTCATAAACAGTCATATCAATAGCTTTTCTCATGAATGACAATATAGAGCAAAAATGGTAAAATGCCGCCATGTTTTTTTTTTTTGCTTGTCAGACCGAAATTGAAGAGGATATGGTTCAGATAATGGTGTCGGGGTTTGTCTCACACATTGGAGCCAAAAAAAGTTGGCAGGTATATAATCATTATTGTCATAATATAATCATCATATATGATGGTATTTATGTCATCATCATAATCATGATTATCATCATCATCTTGATTATAATCATTATTATTGTCATGATCAATATAATTGTCATATATGATGGTACTTATGTCATCATCATAATCTTGATTATTATCACTGTCTTGATCATAATTACTATCCTGATTATTATAATCACCGTATATGATAGTAATTACATCATTATCATTTAGTCATGATTACTATCATTGTCTTGATCATAATCTTCATTGCCATCATTAATATAATCACCATATTACCAACATCAATTATGATGGACCTTTTGTCATGATCATTGTCATGATTATCATTACCATAATCATTGTCTTGAGCATTATAATCATCATCATAATGATCATCATCATCACCATCATAATCTTATCAATAGTACCATCATCATTGTCTTGATCATACTGTAGTAATCATCATTTATGTTGGCAGTCATGCCATTATCATCATTATAATATCATCATAAATTGTTTCTTTTCATCAAATAATCATCATCACCATGACCACCACCATTATCATCATCATCATCCTTGTCGTTATCATTCAACATTATCATTACCATCAATGTCTTGATTCTCATCTTTTATGTTACCGCTTACATCATCACCATATCAGATTACCATCAATTTATGATCAGATCCAACAATACATGCATTTCCTCATCAAACAGAATTAATGTTGCTCTCGTAAGATATTAGTTAATTCAGTAATATTAAAATATGAGAAAAAAATGAGCTGAGTATTAAAGCATCCTTCACAAAAATAAACTCAAGTTCGATGGAGATTATCATATTAATTTTATATCCGTTTTGGTCTAATTTTGTTTTTTATTACTTGTGATATTTTGAGCTTGTTATTTATAAACTAAGCAATATGTCCTTGTTGCTACCGAACAACTCATTAGTATTCGAGCTAATTCTGTACGAGAACCACTCATGTGTGACTGATTGCTTCTCCTGGGGAGACTTGTTTCCGATTTGCTAATGGATGACCGTCCATGCTACTTGAGTGTGAGAAGCGGATCTGTTTGTCTGATGATGTTGTTTGCATGAACGAGTTGAATTTGTTGTCGAGGTTTATTGGTAAATTATGCAATACGAGATTGAAGGCTGTCGTCTAGGTTACCAGCATGTTGTTATGCAATAGCATTGTGGATATTTTTAATAACATGTATGCAATCAACGAATACAGCAGACTTAAATACTTAAGTTCCCTTATGGTTGTGTCTGAAATTCAGATTATTAAATTAAAACGGCTGCATCTGTGTATTTTGTATATTTTATGATGGTTTTGTAGACTGCATAATGTAATATAGGCTACATAATGTACTGTGTAACCTACATACACATGGCAACATTACAGATAGAAAAAACAGGAGACATTGGTGCGCAAAGCTGGTGAATGTATGGGCCAAAGTAGGTGGTTCTGGGAGGGTTTTTCCCCTCCCAATATATGGCCATCCAAGAGAAAAATCTCTAATTCTGTGTAGTCACAATTTTTCTGTTCCTTTAAGTACGGACACTCAGCGGCCCTATCACCAGCCTAGGCGCTATTCCTTTTGAGAAATTCTTGATCCGCCCTTGGAGAGACATCCACCCATTTTTACACTGCCTATGTCTTGTATTTCAAAACTATTTTTATGACAATGGCAAAGTTGATATTTCCAGTCTACCGTAAACATATGTATCATTGTTAAATACACCAATTGTGATTTAAAAGGTGGAATTTTTTAAACTAGAGGATTGTTTTTATTGCTAAATATGTGAAAACCAGGAGAATGAAAATTTTCCAGGAGACCGGTAAAAAAAGTGGCAGTCTCCCTGCCCAAAAATGGAAACTGGGAGAATGAAAATTGTTCAGGAGACAGGTTGAAAAAACGGGAGTCTCTGGGCTAAAACAGTAGTGTTTGCATGCATGCCAGTATGTAACTTATTTTTCACCATCTTATACCCAGTGAGACAAACTTGTGCACAGTTTCTTTGAGACACGAACCAGGTCTGGTTGAGATCAATCCAATCTCTGTGCCACCAATGTAAAGGGCAGTAGATTATGCTGCTCTCAGGGGCAGATTTAGGGGGAGGGGGCATGCCCCCTATTATCGTCAAAACGTAGTTGCACCCCTCCCCATTATAATAAGTATGCCGGGTCAAAAAATAGTGGTAAAATGGGGTACCAGGGAGCAACAAAATGGGGAAATAACCTTTTTCTTTTTGCTTGTCAGAATAAAACCAGGAACCATGCCCACCCATATCAGCCCCTGGCTCCGCTCACTAGGCCTACACATACACTACTGTACAAAATAAAGTACAATATAAACAATTTAAAGACAAATTAAGGTACTCTTATTACCCAACGTATCATAGAAGGGTGTGGGGGAGATGGATTGGAACAACTTTTCACTCACTTTGGTGTTCCAAGATGTTTTCACCTTTCAGGGGTATGTAGTTGGCCTTGTGTGTGGCAACAGAGACGGTCTCATTCCTGAGCGTCTTACTTGATGTGCGTGGGTTTCAGGGGCAGTGAATGGATTTAATGCTACTTCTCTCCTCAAACTGGAGAGAGCCCTGCTTGCAACCCGATAAAAAAATTAAATTTTAATGTAATTTTAGTGTACCTTGCGTTGTCATCAGGTAGATAGGTTTCACAATTTTATGTGTATGTTCTCTGTTTCTAATTGAGATTGTATTCAAATTTTTGAATAAAATGCTATACCACAACAAAATATTGTGAGGATACAAAGTATAGCAGATGATAATAGAAATATACCCATCAATTACTATCCTCTATTTTTTTTCTTAAATTTTTAAAAGAGGGAATTAGAATTCATGGAGATTAAAGTTGCTCATATTTTTTAATTAAATTCTAAATTGTATTAAATCTAAATATAATTGTTTTTACTATATCCAATTAGGCCACATTCATGTTTTATAAATAATAAATGTTTCTATATTTCTGCATTACTAAGACACATTGTGAAATTCTATCTATTCAGTATGTACAACTACAAATTTACTACCTATTTATTTCAAAGACATGGATTATTCTTTGTCATAAATATCACATTTCTCATCATATATTACTGGATGATACATCCCAGCAAAACTGATGGTGCCTTTTTATACACATTTTTTATGCAGAAAACCAGTACTATTGAATCAGATCAAATTTATATTTCATATAGGCCACTGTTTGCTTAACTGCATTGTAAAATTGTATCTATGCAGTAGTCACTATAAATTTACTATTATTTCTATGCCATAAATATCACATTCCTCATAATGTGATAAAATAAATATTAAATTTCACATTTGATTTTTATAGTGTGACATTACATTTTGATTATCCTAACAAAAACACCTTTATACATGAATTTTCCACATTTAGATTTAATGTTCTGTAAAGTTGAATCATAATCCTGTTAAAATATGAAAAAGATACCTTTTTTGGAACATAATTCTCTGCACTCGATGCTTGTCGGTGTGTACAGGTTTCGGCCATATCTCATGGCCAAAACATCGACTGCAGAGAATTATGTTCCAAAAGGTATCTTTTTTATATTTTAATCATTAAAAATGGAACACAAAAGTCTTCATAGTGTCATAATCCTGATACATGTTATTATGAACAAATATTTTACAGTCTGTCTCGATCATTGTCCCTCTTAACAGTCTTATTATTATTCAATTACGCTGTTTTAACTAGTTCAGTTATGTAGTATTGAACAGCGTGTGAGTAATATCCAACCAGTAAGCTGCTGACATAACCTGATTTCCCCATGATTTTTTAGTTGATAAACTTGGTGTTTGTACCCGATACTGTAAACGAATGATGAACACACAACTAGGCCTAGAACCACTGACGTTTAGAGAAATATTAATCTATCTGGGTGTGATGCACTTCTGCATTAGGGCCGAACCACCACCTGGAATTTGGTGTTTCACACAATTGACTCAGATTATGAAAAGCATAAGAATTTCAAAGTAATAAAGATGGCTTATAAAAAGAAGCTATTAATGTTGTCATGAGTATTTGCTAGAGAAGTAAGCCTACATGGATTATAATTTTGAAGACTTTAGACGGGCATCTGCTAGGCCTAGGCCCTGCCAAATGAACTTAATAATATACCTGCCAACTCTCACGCATAATGCGTAAGTCTCACGCATTGGAGCCTATCTTTGACATCTCGCATATAAATTTTTCCTCACGCATTAGCCGAATTCTCACTCATAAACAGTCATTTCAATAGTTTTTCTCAAGCATGAGACAATATAGAGCAAAATACGGTAAAAACAGCCCCCAAAACAGTGGTAATTTATGCAGAAATGGTCCAAAAATTGTCAGTTGAGTTTATTTTTTTTTTGCTTGTCGAATCGAAATTGGTGAAAATGTGGCCTAGTATTGGTGGTGGGGGTTGTCTCCCGCACTGGAGCAAAAAAATTTGGCAGGTATATAATAATAATACCGAAAAAATATTGTACTCACTTCAAATGGCAAAATATTGAACTTGTCTTTGACTCCTTCAATATTTTGCCAGAGCTAGTACAATATTTCTCAGTATCCCCCTCAAAGGCATTCAATATTATATAAAAATTCAATATTATTTGTATTGCTAGACTCAACTCTCCAAAAACAAAAACTTTCAGAAAAAAAGAATTTTATGCTCGCATACCTTTTTACAAAAACCACAATTGCACTGGATTTAAACAACCGACAACAATGGTATACCAAGTCTCACGCATTATGCGCGAGTCTCGCGCATTGGAGCCTACTTTGAACGTCTCATGCATAAATTATTTTTCTCATGCTTTAGCAAAATTCTCATGCCTAGACCATCATTCAAATAGTTTTTCTCACACATGAGACAAAATAGAGCAAAATACAGTAAAAATGTCCCCCAAATCAGCGGTAATTTAGACAGAAATGGCCAAAAAATGGGCAGATGATGAGGTTTTATTTGCTTGTCATCGGATCGAAATTGAAAAAAATGCAGCCCAGCACACCAGTGAAGAGGTTTGTCTCATGCATCGGCACCAAAAAATTTGTCAGGTATACTATGGGTAACATTGCCAAGTTTAAATCTTGTACTTATTCACATTTGAGATTATTTGACATGGTTGGTTTAAAAATAAGCAAGGGTAAAAACTTGTAAAATAAATTAATTTTGATCATTTTTAAGTGATAATTCATCTTTAATTTGACAAATGATGTAACAAATTACAAAATGGCTGTGGGAATACTCATTTTAAATGATCACTTAATAAATTTAGACAATTACTAATTATACAACTCATGTTATTGTAAAGTTTAGTGTTCAGATACTGTTCGTTAGTGACTATAGTGATAACTCTCCAATCAACATATAAACAATTTAATATGAACTTCTAAAACATGTGAGTGGACAAAGGTTTCTTAAATGCAAGTGATCAATCATTTAATTTTACACAGTTTGTGATGTTTTGAAGAGTTAACAAAGAAACTTGCTTTTCTTGAATATTATTATGGGAATTGGCTTCATTAGCATCTACGATGGATATGGGTATATGAAGGCTGCAATATGGAGGGGGGCTTTTTTGGGGGCCTACGCGGCAAGCCTTTATATTCTCAAAATTACATGTTCTCCCCTCTTATATAATGTGTTCCCCACAAAATTCCCCCTTAAATGTAACAGCAACTTGGAAAACTATGTAATATTAAACCAATTTTTGTGCTTTTCAAATGTGTATCCCAGAAGATGTGTCCTCTGAATAAAAAAGGGAACCAGCATACAGCTAAAGGGGGGGAAGGGGGAGGAGTGCATACTGTTCCGACCTGAGTGGCCAATTTCAAATGATGATATTGGGTGGGGGAGGGAGGTGGTGCAGTGTAAGAGAAAAATTTTCTTTGATAATCCATTTTTGTTAAGCAAATCTTTTCTTTTTTATTATCAGGTTTTTCTTTATTTTATGAGAATTAACCATAATTCATTCTTTTATTCATCTTTTTATTTCGGAATTTCATATCCATATAAAACATTATACAACTAGTACAAAAACAAAAAAAAAATGAGTAGGCCTAATAGATGATGGCCTAAACATCTAAGTAATAATAATAGTAATTAATGCTCAAACATTTACATTGCGCCAATTCGAACTTAATCATCAAAGGCGCAGTGGACTAGATGTTGCACATTCGATAACTTTCTTCTCCCCTAAGGGTCACGTCATGTCTGATGCAGCTACTACATTAGCGCACATCCTTCTGTCTACGAAAGGGTCGTGTATGAACCAGTATACCGGGGTAACCCTCTACTCGTCTCGAAAGATGTATTGGGCTCTTTATAGTGCATATGAGCCGTTTGTGTACACTGGGCCTATGGTTTATAGTCCTTATTATATTATATATTTTATCTTACTAAGTATTGGTTGATGTTCCACCTATTAAACATGTTGGAATGACCAGCTACATGTCGCCTTATGCTTAAGATTAAAGAATTTGAACTTGAGTTCACACCCCAAGCTCAAGCAGAAGCAAAAGGGAGGAACCCAAAAAGTTGTGGCGGAAAGGCCAGGAAGAAGTGGTCAAAAGGAAAGGTCAGGGCCATAAGCTGAAAAATAATGAATTATTCATTGATAAATTAAAATATATACCTACTTTAACTTATGATATAGCGCCCTCTAGCTTCACACATTTAGTTAATTGATGAAACATTAGAGAGACGGCTACACCACTTGAAAAATGAAAATTAAAAAAGTGGAAAAGTTAATTTATTTAAATTTATCTTATTGTGTTATTGTGTAAGTTATCTAGCCACTTTCAGGATGAGGAAGGACTACACCATGCTTTCTAATCCAGGTCTCATTATGGGGCAAGAGGAGTTGCACTGTCAAATTGTGAGAGAAAAATGGATCAACCAGGGTTAAAAACCGTGTACTAGAAGGCAATTATGTTAACCACCAAGCTACAGTGCCAGCGTACTGCTGAGGAAATTGTTTTAACAATTTACGAGCATTGAATTTTAAATGATCAGAGAATGTTCTTGTTCTGAGTGAACTTGTTGTAATAAGTAACTAATGAATTAATAATTTCGAGATTGATTTACGACAGGATTTTAGTAATGTTGTTAAGATGTACACTGTTCAAATCTGAATATCTGACGCTACCTCACATACTACATAATAAATATCTTTGTAGGTAAAGGTAATAATGAAGACATGAACTTGTGAACTGTAATTATTAAGAATCATATTAAAAGGATTTAGGCTAATGTGGTTTGGATGTGGTTTGTCTGATGCGTAAAGTTCATATTACATGTTTGGAGACATGTTATTTCAATAGATGTGAATTCATCAAAACATGCAATTCCGGAGTGGCGCTGTAGCTTGGTGGTTGATATACTTGTATACCTGCCAACTCTCACGCATTGGAGCCTATTTTGGACGTCTCACGCATAAATTATTTTTCTCACACATAAGCACAATTTTCACGCATAGACGGATATTAAAGCAGTTTTTCTCATGCATGCGAGAATACAGAGCAAAATACAGTAAAAACGGCTCCCAAAACAGTGTTAATGTAGACAGAAATGGGCAGATGCCTCTGCCTTTTTTTTGCTTGTCAGATCGAAATCAGAGTAAATGTGGTCCAGCACCGGTGGCGGGGTTTGTCTCACACATTTGCGCAAAAAAAAGGTTGGCAGGTATATACTTGCATTCCAATCATGAGGGTCAAGGGGTGGGTGGGTACTTAGGCTGCTCAAGTACCTCCTTCAGAAGAAGAAAAAATGATATTATTTAAATACAAGTTCAAGCTCTTCAAACAAAATGAGAATCCCTTTCACAGGAACTACAGTGTTAGATGATAAGTCTGAAAGGTACACAAATCAACTTCAAGTAAAAAAGTATAATGCATACTTCAAGCAATGAGATACATGCCACCATGACAAGATTCAATATTTCAACATAAGTTATGTCATCATCAGGAATGATTCCTGATGAGGACATAATTTATGCCGAAATAATTGAATCTTGTCACGATGGCGTGTATCTCATTGCTTGGAGTATGCATTATACTTTCTTACTTAGGTGATAAGAATTTATAAGTTCACTTAGTCAATCACAGCAAACATAAAAGAGGGGAAAGAATGTTTTTTTTTGCAGGGCTCCCGAGTCTCCAAAAATTTGCCTGGAGTCTCCAGGGATTTTGCTTTCTCTCCCGGTCTCCAGAAAATACCCAATTTTCTCCTAGAATTTTAAATTGTTATGATTATCTCTGGGGTTTTTAGTGAAGTAGCAGAACTATTCAGTTATTTTTCAGTTATTTGATCACTAATTAATGGTATTTTGAAGAGGAAAAGTGCCCGCTTACAGGAGGTGGCCGCTTAATAGAAGTTCGGCCGAAACTTTTTGCGGTTTTTGGCCACGCCAAAAAATCAAAATTTCCAGTCAAAAAGTTTCCAGTTGGCATCGGACCCTTAATCCACATTCGCTGGGTCCGCCCCTGTAATTATCGATAACAAATACAAACTATAAGACCGCCGCCTTTTAATTTTAATTCTATTGATGGTTTGTAAATTGCGCTGCGCAAAATGGCCCAAGTTGTTGAAATTGCGCCCAACATTTACATTAGAACTACATAAATCCTCAAAATATGCGCTAATTAAACCGGGCAAAGAATTGGGCGAGGTGGGACTTAAACTCCTCCAAGAGACGCCAAAGGGGCAAACTGACCCTTTTTTTGGCTTGAAACTGAAAAATCGAGAAGATTTGAACGCTTGGGACGAGGTGTTGATTCTTCTTCAGTATGTCAGCCTACCGCTTTCCTGAATTTTTGGCAGAAAATGCAAAAAAAAAAGCCTGAACAAAATACTCGACCAACCAACCTAAATATAATAATAATTTAATTGGCTGATTAGTCAGCTCCATCAACTCATTCTTTTGTAAGCCTAAGTCTGATAACATTATCCCAATATGTAATTGGACCACATTATCCAGCTGTCCTTTGTAATGCTGCAGCTGTATTCAGCATATTTACATTCTTATGTACCCATTTATACTCCTGAAGTAACAAAGGTAAATTAGATATATTGCCCTATACTACAAACACAAGTAAATAAATGTGGCTTGAAAGAGTATTATTGACAACACTCATATTACACTGCACGAGGCACTAAGCAAATAATGACTCGTGGGTAAGTTGAAGTTACAATGCG
>JAOTQE010039994.1:0-10011 GCA_025631205.1 Nesometra sesokonis
GATGTTGCACAGTCAATATCTTGCTACTCCCCTAAGGGTCACGTCATGTCCTATGCAGCTACTATATTAGCGCACATTCTTCTGTCCACGGCAGGGCTTGTGTATGGACCAGTACAACGGGGTAACCCCCTACTCGTCTTGAAAGATGTACTGGGTTATTTATAGTGCACAAGAGCCGTTTTTTGTCCACTGGGCCTACGGTTTATAGTCCTTATCCGATAATCCAAATACAGTATATGAATTCAATTTCCTCTTATTTTTCTGAAATGTTACTACAAAATGAGTCTCATTGTTAAAGAAAATCCATATTTGAGTCAATGGTACCCTCTGATACAGCATAATATAATCTGTAATGTACACTTCAAATGTATTCTATTTTTTAGTAGATCCAAAGATATGAGCATTTGAAGTTTTCAAGCATGGAAAATGGTTTTGGGTAAATTGCCCACAAAGATCTTAAAACAATTAAGACTCAACAAAACAAAATCTGCATGATAGAAATTTGAGGATATTATAATCAAAATTATGCACCCTAGTACTTAATCTATAATTAACCAATGTGGTTGGTGAATTGTGAATATTGATATTACCTGATATGGTAACATTTGTAATGTTAAAAGTGGTACGATCCCAGTGGACATACCCAAATTATGCTGGAGACAAAATACACACTCCTGCTGGAAATGGCATTTCTTGGGTTTTGATGTTGACAAGGGTTTCCACTCATATTTCAGAAAAATTTTGTGCGTATTTTGGGGAGTTTGCATATATTTTAAGTAGGTTAGGCCCCATAAAAAATTTTAGTTTATCACCTCGGTGCGCATCAGTTTTAGGGAAATCCCAAATTTTTTTTTACTCATTTTACTATTCAAATGGTCATTTTTTTCTGTCATATTCACTTGAAATGCTTTCGATTTTAACAATTCTCGAGCTCACAATGATGCACACAACTAAGAATATGCCTATAATGATCAATACTCGCTGTAGGCTGGTGCACTGGTACTGGTGTCATATTTGCATGAGTCTAAAATATTGATGACCACCGAGTAGCCTAAGGTGAGAACACTACAACGTTGAAGGGTCGGTTAAAAAAAAAAACTCCCGCCCTCATCAGTTTGCATCGAAACGGCAGTTGGCACAGCAGTTCTGTTTCAGACTTCCAGTGAAGATGATGAGGCTCACTCTCACGGTTGTTTGTCTTCCTAGGCAAGACACTTTATCCCCGTTGCCTCTCTCCACCCAAGAGTATAAGTGGGCCCCTGGTAGGTACAAATTCTATATGCGCTGATTGTGAAAAGTATTGTTTTCTATAAGCATTTGTTCAAATGACACAGGGTAATAATATGAAGTGTTTATAGGCCTTGGCAATAAGTGTAATATAATTATGACTTGTTTTCTTTTGCTGTAGTTTGTTACCAGTTGTTCTAAGCCTCCATTGTTGGGGTTCATTCATCTCCAGCCACCGTTCTCAATCAGATGTGTAGAAGTTAGTGATGACCAGGTAAAAAAAGAAATCTAATATAATTATGCATTCAGACATCAAGATTGTCATCTATCGTCATTATCATAGCTGCCATGGCCATCACCAACTTCGTCACTTATCATTATTTATCATCATCATTGTAATCATCATCATTGTTATCATCATCATCATTATCATCATTATTATTATCATCATCTATTATGATGCTTCATTGTTCTACTATCATCATTCTTGTCAATATCACTAATATTACCATAATCATAGAGATTGTTAACAGAAAAACAAAAGTATCTTTACAATAAATTACCTAAGCCTATCCAAATTAATTTACACTGATTTTCATTAATACTTATTTGCTTTTTTATGGTATTTTCTTTACTGTTGTTATGCCTATGTTTCATACATACAGGATACAGGAGACACACTAGGCAGTGTTGTGCGTGGGTTCTTAGGCATCCATCGCCGTGATCCTGTTGGACGCTTACCGACAGCATCAACCTGCTTTAATCTTCTAAAGTTACCAAACTATTCAAAGAAGAGCACTTTGAAAGATAAGTTGCGATATGCTATCACAAGTGGCACAGGATTTGAATTGTCATGAGGACGATATAAAGGTTTTGTATTGTCATGAGGAAAGTTTAAAGAACTCAAAGAGTTTGTATTCATAATCAGAGAGCAACACTGATTCCCTTGGGAGTACCAAGTTGTGAGCTTATGCTGACCACCTCTATGTCAATCAGTGAGAAGGCTACCAAACTGTTTAAGAGAAAGCACTGTATGTACTTACACAAGGTTTACATAACTTTCCTGGAGGCCATGGCAGCATTTGCCCAAGATGCAGTGTGTTTTGGGATTTCAGCCATTTTTTCTACATACCCAACTTTTGTTAGGTCTTTCAAAGATTTCGCACAGTTCCACAGTATCCCAGACTGGTCATGGTGGAAAGGGGCTACTGAGTCTGGGAGGCTCAAAGACAGACTACAATTTGGCCTACTGTCTAACAGATGCCAATAGGCTCATTCTGTTGGAGTTCTTAATGTTCCTTGCATTTGTACCAATGACATATTTTTTATATTCTATGTCAATATATTACATTACATTGAGGAGCAGAGCTCTACTTTGGTGGTTAACAATTTTCTCTGTAATACAAAATAAGAGATCTGGAGTTCAATCCTCGCAATCCTGAGTACTTTCTGACAACTTACCAATCCCTCCTAAGCATAGTTCTCATCCAGCAAGTGAGTAAAGCTGTTGGAAGTAACAAGATTCAAGATTAATTTATTATTCGTCATACATTCATACATGATATTTGATAAAAAGTACATATCAAATATAAAAAAATACATGTTATAGAACTCTTGCAATAATCACAATTTACAATCAAAGATTAATTACAACAATAATAAAATACACTACATAATAAAATACTTACAATCAAACCACAATAAAATTCTACAGGTGCTAAACAAAACAAGACACATTGCGTAGAGTCACGTTGTGTTTAACAAATTAATCATTTCAGGGGCAGATTTGGTGGGGGGGCGCAACCCCTATTATCGTCAAAACGTAGTTACGCCCCCCCCCCCCATATAGTAGGTGCGCCGGGTAAAAATTATTATATTTTCTGCTCGTCAGGAAAAACTTAGCAACCACGCCCACCCTACTTTCGGTGAAACCTGCATCCGCCCCTGCATTTAAACACTCAATCTCTATAAATATAATACTGTTATTACAGTTCTACTAGTGCTTGTTATTGTATATTTTTCTTATATGTAACCTCGTTTAAGGCCCAGTTGGGTGGTTTCACAATGCAGTGTGCCACCTATCGGTTGCCATGGACAGGCCGATTTCCAACTTCGGGGTCGACATCGCTGCTGTCTTTTTAAGTGTGGCAGCATTCTAATGCTTCACAAATGAAAACAATGGCAAAAACAGAAGAAGAATTCAATAAAAATAATCTAAATATCAATAGGAAATATACAAGATATGTTGTTTACTTTTAGTCTTAGACGGTAAAGATGAAGCATACTCACAATATACAGGCTAGACAGCGCGTAGGTGCAGGCCGCAGCACAGCTAAGCCTTTCATTGTCGACCTTTCTCATAAGGCATTGCGGATTTCATGCCAGTCCACTGCAACCGATAGGTGACCCACCATATTGTAAATTGGGACAAGCTATGACTTGTAAGTTGGTCTTCATCTGTGTGTTGTTTTGTGTTTGTATATTTATGAAATTTTCAATTTATACGTATAAGTTCCGTGCCAGATTATCAGAGTTTGAATTACTAGTGATTACATTGCATCTGATCTCAATAAAATTGTTAATTTGAATAGAATATAAAATAATTATGATTGATCGTGATCTAAAATATTTGCTATATAAACTTAATATTATTATTGTTATACTGTTTATATATTACTGTACTGGCACAAGTAATTTTCCTTAAAGGCCCAGTGTTTGAATTAGTGCCATTTAGTATCTATGTAAGATATTCATCAATTATGTATCTCTTGTTGCAAATCTAGACCAGTTTGCCAAGTTCCACTTTGCTGAAACCCTTACCGAATCCAGTTTGCCAAAACTCACATTGCCGAGTGGCTGTGATTACTGTAGGCCGAACTGTGTTATTTCAGTAGTTCTAATAACCTATGCTAGCCTACCGACTAATTTAATAGTCAAATTAATACCTATTACATAATGAATTACAAATGTATATAATATAAAGTATTTTTAAATTTTTCAAATGGCTGATTTGGAGGAAATGTACATAAATAATGCCAAAGGTTTGTGGGCCCAGCTGATTAGGACTAAGAATTGTTAACAGATTATTAGTTAGTTTTACTAATAGAGTTATTAAAATCCTAAATACTAATAATTGTAATTAATGAGTATGTACATTTGAAACAGTTGTATCTTAAACACTACTGTTTAGTTGGATTATATTTAAATAACCAGAAACACCTGTTATTGTTTTAAAAACAATACATTTACGACATTTACTTAGCCAGTTGGCAGCCTGGGTTGGCAAACTAGAGTTGGCTAACTGGTTTTTGGGAAAGTGGGATTCGGAAATCTGGTCAGATACCATTAAGCATCGTCAGTTTGACTTGTAATGTAATATGTAATGTAATTAGATTTATGTAGCGCCTTACACAGTAGATTCTCAAGATGTTACTCATTGCTATGACTTTCTATGCCCCAAGGGTCATGTCCTGCTGCCCGATACAGCGTTCATTCATCTTTCTACAGCAGGGGATGTATGGACCAGTACACCGGGGTAACCTCCTACTCGTCTCAAAAGATGTACTGGGTTTTTTATAGTGCACATGAGCCATATGTGTACACTGGACCTATGTTTTATAGTCCTTATCCGAGGAGACTTCTTCCACCACCAGTACAATGGTGCGAGCGGGCTTGGAACTCATGCTGTTGTTATTGCTATGGCTCACAGTTCCTCTGCCTTAACCACTCAGCCATACAACTCGCCGAGCGGTTTCCCTAACCCCTTCAATGTTCATTACCTTCCATTAACGCTTCCAAAATTTTAACTCATTTTCAGAAGCATCCCATTTAAAGCTCTCTGTTAGGATAGCACTCGTCAAAATCTCACTATTTTGTACCTGGTTTGCTTCCCCAAAATTATGGTATAAATTATTATTAATATTACATGTTTAGTGCAATAAAACTTATGCATATTTCTGGAATATATTCTTATCATATTTTTTTTAAATTGTATTATAATTTTATGTTTTAATCATGGATATATTTCAATTGTATATATTTTTGTGAACACATAAATATGATATATAAGTATATATTGTACTACTTTGATTTAAAAGAAAATAATATACAGTGGTAATTAACATTTTGTAAAAAGTATAATAGGTAATCCAAGCAATGAGATAACGCCATCATTCAATATTTCGACATAAATCATGTCATCAACAGTCCTGATGATGAATTAATTTATGTTGAAATATTAAATCATTTTAGGATGGTGTGTTTCTCATTGCTTGGAGAATCTATTATACTTTCTTAATTGAAGGTGATTTCAGATTTTAAAAGGTTTGCATGCCCAAAAACAATGATAATTTGTTGTATAATTAAACAGCTTTCAATTCTCCAGATTTTCAGTCTCGAAAATCGGAGTTTCTCCCTGTTTTATGACATTATTTTTGTTACTTGTACAACTAGGGTCCTAGCAAAGTTAAGTTATTCCTCATCTTCAAAAATATAGCTTATTTGAACAATGAGGTATTGCATTGACACAAACCTTCCACTGCTCTGTAAACAGTTGCAGTGGAAGTGGTGTGGGGACTGGAGGGGACGAGTCTCCCCGTGATAGCTCGTGGGGGAAAGTAGGTATACAGCACATCAATATGCTACATTAAATATTTTGGCCTGAAAAACCTCTCAGAAGAAAAAGGGGCGAGATGGGACAAATGAATAGGCGAAAAGTTTGGAGCGAAATTCCTTTTGTTAGGTCCAAGTATGAATTTAATCATTTTGAATTATTCTCTATTATGGTAGGCAAAATAAATATGATATCCCAGACACGGAGGTCCCAAGTCAACTGAAAATGTCGGGAGTCATCTCCCACCCTCCTGAAAAAAATACATTTTTTCCTGAAAATTGTGTCTCCCAATATCCAGAGTGGGTCTTGGCCTAACCTAGGAGCAAAATCGGTTGTCCCTTCAAAAAATATTAGCTCTGCTCAGACAATGTATATACAATAATATAGGTATTTTTACATGTTATGTAATTTTTCATGTTCTGTTTTTTTTTTATTTTGATGCATCACACAATTTTGCATTATGCAAATTTGATCGACGAAGCAGCCGACATAAAATCTCCTGATTTTTCACTTCTCAAACTTGGTACCTCTGCAGACATTTTCTTTCAGGTTTATGATACTTTTTTTTAATCAATATTTTTTATGAGTGTGACCATTGTAATATAGTTTATATTTTAAGTATACCGTATATATAAAATAGAGATTCATGAGGATTTGTATAAATATATAGCCTTTTAAGGTGCAATTTTAATACTAGGATTTAAAAGTATAAACAGTTTGAATATGATCTATGTATGACACATGTTATACTGTCTGGTTGAACAGATCTATTATTATGAAGTATGAATAAAGTTTGATAGGCCCAGTGTAAATTTAAATTTTGATAAACCAAGCAAATTTACTGACCTGTTAGTTTCAACCACCTTCAACAATGGTGGTTGTTTTCGGAGTGACGGCTCTGTTGGCCAGTGGCGGTCGCCTAAAAACAGGGTTGTATAAGCCTACGTGTCTCAGTATGTGGGCTCCTTCATCTCGGTTTATGGTCTTCTTTCCTTTACATCCACATCGCCGCCTTGATGCATCTGATGGCTTCATTCAGGGGCGGATCCAGGATCCGCCGAAAGGGTGGGGGCGCACTTTTTCATTCCTGGTGGGCGTGGTCGTTAAGTTTTTCCTGACGAGCCAAAAAAAGGTCATCTTACCGTTTTGGTCCTCTGGTGGCGTATTTTCCCCGTATTTTTGGTTTTTATAAGGTATTTTGGACCCGGCGCATCTAATATAAGAGGGGGAGCAACTACTTTTTGACGACAATTTTGGATGGGGGGGGCGCCGGTTGCCCCTTCCCCCCCCCCCCTCAAAAAAAAAATCCGCCCCAGTCATTGTCTGCTTTGTCCATGGTATTGTGATGGTTCCAGTCAATGAAGTGATTTTCTTGTTAGGCGTGGTCAACTGGCTGATTTCCAATAGGGAATCTTTGCGAGACTGGCGAGTATAGGCTAGTTCTTCCTCTGCTGTTCTTTTTCTGTTTCCTTCTGGTGTTCCTTCAATCGTTTCCCGGCATTCTTCCAATCTCCTCAATGTACAATCACAGCTCTCGCATTGTTTTTCATACACACTTCATACTGAGTTACTGAGACCCTGTTGTAAGGCGGGCGCGGATCCAGACCTTCGCACCGTTCGCCATTGCGAAGGTCAGACGACTTCAGACTCTGGTACATCACCACAGGGGCTTAGGCGACCCCCGGAACCCAGCTTCTTCAAATGGGTTTTGCGAAGGTCACAGTATATGTCTAGATCCGCCCCTGTAAGGCGACCGTCACCTACCAGTTTCCGGATTGCTTAACAACAGAACCGTCACTCTGAAGACGACCACCATTGGTGAAGGTGGTTGGAACTGCCAATCAGGTCAGTAAATTTGCTTTATTTAAAAAACTTGAATTTCCACTATCATATCTTCAAACCAGATAAGCATTTTCAGTCAAGAATAAAGTTTGTTACTAGAACCATTTTCATTGTCTGACATTTTTTTTTTTAAACTTGGTTGAGAGTTTCTAAGCAAACATTTATATATTCATCTTGTGGAGATATAGCCTACCAGGAGCGTCACGATTTGGGGAAGTGGGTGCTCAACCACATCGGATTTTGACAAGTAAAAATCTCGTTATTTTTCTAGATGCTTCCTTATAGTTCCTTTTCTCCTCTCATTGCTGCTTCTTTGAAGGTGTGTTCATTACCTCTGAAGGGAGGAGGGCGGGTAGGTGATGCCCGAGTGTCAACTTCAATGTTTATATACTAAATTTATTGTTCTTCTGAACAGTTTGAACATACGCCGTCTCAGCAAAGAAAAAAAAATAAGGGCTGTGGCCGCAGAGCCAGGAATTCCACGACATCAGGGCAATACTTCAGACAGAAAGCGCACACCCGACGGTTAGGGCAAGTATGAGGTGGGCGTGTTCCCGGTTTTCAGTTTGACAAGCCAAGAAACGTTATTTGCGGTATTTTGCGTGCCTTTTTACGCCGTCTTGGTTCCATATCTGTTGATGTTCTATCCATATCAAGTTCAGATTTAGGCAAAGAAATCAGATTCCCATTTACAAATTGGTGAAAATATTTTATATAGGCCTAGGACCTACACACGATCCTGCGGCGACCGGATCCTGTTTTCGGCGCGACCATTTCATCAAGTATTGGAATCCAATTTCTGCCAGAATCAGAATTTTTGAACTGGGAGCGAACCTGAACAGACGTGAAAGCTAATTACTCGAGATTCAGTTCTATTGGTAAAGTTATTACTACCTGAATCACAAGATTTCTATTTAGAGGGACCAGGGAGCAGTTATAATTAACTGCTCCCTGGAGGGACTTAGAGCTTTAATGGAGTTAACAAATGTTATTGTGCAGTGAGGAAGGGGAAGGGATTTTTAATTTTATAGTTTATCATTAATTACATAAAGGCAGGAAGTGCACAAAACATGAACAAATTACATGCGAACTCTTTGGACGCACGGTACCACACTCTGATCTAAAAGTAGCCCTACAAACTACACAGTATGATTGTTCTAGTTAGTAGCTAATGGGAAGCGCACTGTGTGCTGGTTTGAAAATAGCAAGTAACAGACCGACCAGTCAAGTGACCTGTAGTACAAACTACGTACATGCATACCTCCCTGTTTGAGCCCACTCAGTTACCAATGTTATACTTTTTATGGAAAAAAATAATTTAAACTTCATAAACATTCACTATCGTTAGCCTAATAATATAAAATATGATGAATCATAGACGAAAGACTGCATGCAATATTGATAAAAACATACAAAAATAAATTTTATGATGTAATAAATACAAATGTTACAATATGAGGGCGTTCTTCCTATTTTCTTTCTTGAAGCAAAAGTTCGGTAACCTTCGATACACGTGCCTTGTCAGGCAGCCGAACGAAAATTCGATCACACACACGACGTTGCACAGGGCAAGAAGTAAGTTCAAGTGTGTCTGGCTGTGTGGAAATTGAATGTGGTTTTCGCCGTGAACCACGTGTTGTAAAGTAAGTCGGAAATATATTGTGTGTAGTTATGGTACATGGTTGGTATTTTGTAATCTTTTTAGCTGATTAATTTTTTTATTTCTGCCGTGACAACTGTTTACGGACATCACCGATGATGCAATCATTCTACATATTGATTGCTACTCGATACGATAGTCCGCTGCTGTCTGCCTGGCCTAGGCTAGGCCTAGGCCTAGATAGAGACACCCAATTCAAACAATGCGAGGCTAAGAAAGGAGGCCTACTAGCCTGTTCCCTACTACTAGAGACATTGGCCTAGGCTAGTGTTGGTGTTTTTCCCTCTGCGAGACTGACAGCAGAGTGTTCCTTCCGTATGTCTCAAAAAATAATTTTTGACCGATTGTCGGATTGATGAACGTGCTTTGTATTTTTTTGGAAATCACTGAATGAAAAAATGAATGTTAAAATAATGACATGTACATGTCATGGTGTATGATGGGTCTGTTGAATACGTTTTAACATTTTAATGGATTTTTAAAAGATAGGCCTAGCCTAGGCCTAGGCCTAGTTTGTTTTAAATAAATTTAAAAAACTAGGCCTACATTAATAAATTGTGTAGGCCTAATCCGACTGTACAGTACACCAGTGCCTAGGTCTATGTAAATTATGTAATTTATGTGATAATTTTTTATGGTCAAAAGTCGGGTGGATCCAGTTGAGCTGGAT